>WEKY01031663.1:2143-14572 GCA_013390045.1 Picathartes gymnocephalus | reverse complement strand
AGGAGTCCCCGGGCGGCGATTAAAGGTCAGGGAGGGGATTCATCCCGCCGCCACTCCAGGGCTGCCGCCGGGAAGGGGGCGGCCCTCCCGGCCCATCCCCTCCGCCCCTCCACGGCGAGCGGCGACGGCGTTGGCGGCCCCGCTGCAGCCGCCCGGGCAGGGTTCCGCTGGCTGCCGCGGCCCGGCGCCGGCGGCGGGCGGGGAGCGAGCGGAGGAGGGGCGGGGGGACCGGCTGCATCGTGCGTGGAGGAAAATCTCCTTCCAGGTGGCTGCACAGCTGCACTAGAGCTACTGGCCGGCTCCAGGGGCTAGTGATTTGAGGACTGTTGCTTCCATCCAGGGGCCTCGATTGGAGACCTTACATCCAAAGGATCTGACTGTTAGAGTAGCTGCTCTGAATACAGGGATTTCCAAGTGCCCTCATTTATTGTCCTAACAGTCTAACCAGTGCCTGGAAAGCATATTCTGGGGTAAAAAAAGTGGAGAAAACCAAAAGGAAGCAAAAAGGTTTTCAGTTAATATTGAATATCACAAAAATGTTCAGAAATTCTGCTGCCTCAAGAATGTGTGAGAATTTGTATTTTTCTTTTTCCTCTCTATTTTAGTGGCTGGACCAGAACTGTCTCTAGATTGACTCCCTTAGCTGTAATAGGTGTTTGGAACCATGGCGGCAGGTGTAGCAGCTTGGTTGCCCTTTGCCAGGGCAGCAGCCATAGGATGGATGCCAGTGGCCACTGGTCCCATGCCAGCTGCTCCACGGCAGGAGAGAAAGCGAAGCCAGGACTCTCTGATTGTGCTGAATGTCAGTGGCATCCAGTTCCAGACATGGCTGGACACCTTAGAGCGCTACCCTGACACTCTACTGGGCAGTTCAGAGCGGGACTTCTTCTACCACCCTGAGACACAGCAGTACTTTTTTGATCGGGACCCTGACATTTTCCGCCACATTCTCAACTTCTACCGTACTGGGAAGCTTCATTATCCCCGCCAGGAGTGCATCTCGGCTTATGATGAGGAGCTGGCCTTCTTTGGCATCATCCCTGAGATCATTGGTGACTGCTGTTACGAGGAGTACAAGGATCGCCGGCGTGAGAATGCTGAGCGCCTGCAGGATGATGCTGATACGGATCATGTAGCCGAGAGCTCTCTACCCTCAATGACAGCTCGTCAGAGGATGTGGCGGGCCTTTGAAAACCCACACACCAGTACCCTGGCTCTCGTCTTCTACTATGTCACTGGTTTCTTCATTGCCGTCTCTGTTATTGCCAACGTGGTGGAGACAGTGCCCTGTGGGGTAAGCCCGGGTCGAATCAAAGAGCTGCCCTGTGGAGAGCGGTATGCGGTGGCTTTCTTCTGTCTGGATACTGCCTGTGTCATGATCTTCACAGTTGAGTATCTCCTACGTTTGCTGGCAGCTCCTAGTCGCTACAAATTTGTGCGCAGTGTCATGAGTATCATTGATGTGGTGGCCATTATGCCGTATTACATTGGCCTGGTGATGACAGATAACGAGGATGTCAGTGGGGCTTTTGTGACATTAAGAGTCTTTCGTGTCTTCAGGATCTTTAAGTTTTCCCGCCACTCACAGGGTCTGCGCATCTTGGGCTATACGCTGAAAAGTTGTGCCTCGGAGTTAGGCTTCCTCCTCTTCTCACTCACTATGGCCATCATCATCTTTGCCACAGTCATGTACTATGCAGAGAAAGGTTCATCAGCCAGCAAGTTCACCAGCATCCCTGCAGCCTTCTGGTACACCATTGTCACCATGACAACACTGGGGTAAGTGCAGCTGGTGTTTGGTTACAGCCAACATTTCAACAAGTGTATTGGCATGACCAGAAAATACTCAATTAAAAAAAATGGTGATAGAAAAAAAATGTGAGGCTAAGCTTTTGTTATAGAACTTTAAGAATACAACTTGTGACTTCCTTCTAGATGTTTTACATGTTTAAGAGAGTTAACAGCATTGCTGAAATTAAAATAGCCCAAATCCAAAAACTGCAAAAAACCTGAAAAAGCAAACAACAAAACAAAGCAAAAAAGTCTTGAAACGGCTTGGTTTTGGACAACAAAATTGGAATATTTTATGAGTATCTGTGAGTTATCGGTGGATTTTTAATGGAGTATTATCATTGCTGGCAGGACTTCCTACAGTGTTGCTAAATTAGTAATATTTATAGGGAGAACTGAAGTGTAAGTTTTTAATTTGATCAGTATGTGGATCTGCCATTTTGTTTTAAGTCATGTATTGATGTAGACCTGGATATTGAGTTTGTTCTTAAAAAGTAATTTGTTTTCATGAAAATCATACCTTGTCATCACAAAAAAGAATCCATGATTTTATTTAAGACATGTTTCCTTTGATTTTCATGGATCTATACTTTCAAATTATCAGTGTCAAGCCACACTGACTGGTGACATACTCTGGAAGATGATCTGAGGAAGTGTGAGACATATGACATATCAAGCATGTGTCTTTAAACACAATTCTAATGGCAATACAATTTCTTTCAGAGATTAGGGGTTAAAAAATGTCACTGTTGGCATTAGAATGCAATGCAGTTTAATGGAAAGATGAGAGAGAGTATTATTTTATGAAGTTTCTGATGCCAGAGTCTGATTGTGTCAGCTGATTCTCTGCACTGAGTTATAAAATGCATTTGTCTGTAATCACAACAGGGATTTAGAAGGTTGTCTAATTTGAGATGACAGTTTTTCCCTATTCTTAATTTTGAGTTGTATGGTACCATCTATGAAACTGAAAATTTGTTGATTCATTACAAACTGACTAGTTATTTAATAATTCGCACTTTCAAACTTCGCACTTCCATTAAAGCAAAGCCCATCATTTTATTAGCATTTTGCCATATCTTGTTGGGACTGTTGAGATTAATGAAACATGTATAGCCTTTAAATTTAACGAAATGAAAGTGTATTATTAAACTTGATTTATTATGTGTAGTAATAATTTACTTGGGAAACGCACATACAAAATATTGAAAAAGATAAAAGGAATGTCTTATGCCACCATTTTGTATACAAGGCTTTTATCTTCAGTGTGATATAACAAATGAAGATAAATATAGTGCATAGTAAATATTTTATACTTCTTGTAAGGGCAAGTTATGCTAAGAAGGAGTGACAAGAGCTTTGGGGATTTTAATCCGCCTTTTAGGTTCCTGGGTGGCTTTTTTGGTTTTCATTTTCTGTTGCTGGTGACAAATGGAAGGGACCAGTTAGCAGAAGAAAGAAGTTAGGCATGATAACTAGTTCCACACTCCTGTATTTTCTGATGCTGATATTTTTTTTACCATTTATTTTTAATTAGAACAGTGATGTTTTCAAGAAAGAATTAACTGATATTTAGAATGTATGGTCTTAATATAAAAAAACTAGAAACTGGTGTATGGGGTTTTTTTGTAACGAAAGGTGCTATCTGGCAAGTTGTCTCCATGCTCATGCACGATGTGGAAAGTACTTGTCCATGGTACTAAACAGAAACTTTTCTTGTTTTATGCTCAAATTGCAACTGATTATAACACAGGTATGGTAGCACAGCTGGTGTTAATATGATTTGTTTGTTTCTTTGGCACACCCACACACACACACACACACACACACATATACATGGGTATTATGCTGTAGTTCCAGGTTTTGAATTATTGCTCTGAGTAAAATCTTCGAAAGTACTGCTGAAATTTGAACATAATTTCAAATCTCTTTGAATAGAACCTAAGAACCTGTTTTTAAGTACACAGCGACACAATATTTTGGTCCCAAGTAGGAAAAAAAAGGGTTAAAGAGAATCCTCTCATGCTTGACTCCTTTTTCAAGGTAGTTTGAACAGAGAATGTTTTGAGCAGGTTCAAGAGATCCAAAGTCTCACCCTCAGGAGTTCAGGTATGATACAGGTTCAAATATGATAGACATGTCCAATTTTTATGAAATCTTTAATCAGTGCATTAGCTACATTATGTCATTTTAATAACATCATGATAACTTTATAAAGATTATGTTTAAATGTTAAATATATATATGTGAATAATTTAAATAAAATTAGCATAATAAAAGCTTTGAAATCTTTTTAGTTGATGGAATAATTACACAAAAGGAGAGGGAAGTTAAAAGGAAAAGCATCAAGGGTCAGTGAAAGCTGGTTGTAATTAGTACTGATACCTTTTCTATGTGCTAAAGCTTACCACCTCTTTACTAATACAGAACTCCTGTTCATTTCAAATTTATTTTTAGCTGTATCAGGGGTGTATAAATGGACTTGACAGGAACAACCTCTCTCTTTTAGAAACAAAGCTTGATGAAGTCTTTATGTTTTAAATGACAGTGGCACACAGCAGGTTATTTGAAATACTACAAAAATTCATGAAGGCTAATAGCGAATAATAGATTAACATAAAATTGAGTTTTTGAGTCTTGGTGTCATTGTCATATTTTTCTAGATAGCAAGGGTATTGAGTAAGCGACCTTTGCAATTTGGGGAGTTATTACCTTGGAAGCAGAGCTATATTTCTCAGTTCTGCATGGTTGCTGAGCAATTAAAGTATCTTTTAAAAACATAGATTACATTTTCCTCTGCAGAATGCTAGTGACTTCAAATCTTACTATATTTTTGCCTCCAAGGATATCCCAGCTATTAACTGCTCTTGACTGCTCAGCTCAAGTAGTACATGTACAAGGAAATGTTACATGAAAGAGCTGAAAAAAAATGAAAGGAAGCACAGAAAGGAACAAAGAAAGAAAGAGAACATGAGAAAAAGATAGAGAGAGCAAGAGAAGAGAAAGATGCCTTTAGAAAAACAGCATGCACACTTCCAGAAACTGAACTTTCTGATTTTAAACTTCAAACTAGTGTTTTATCAGGATTAATTGTAGCAGAAGTAAAGTAGAAACAAGAGGAGAAAAGAGAATAAAATTGAAAGAGGTCACAAAACATTTTGTGGAGATTCAGGATAATAGTGGAAAGCATAGAGGTCAAGAATCAGGTTAGTGTGAAACTTGGCAGAGAGAAAAGCTCAAGTCTATTGAACTGGGACTGGCAGACCTCCATAGGGGCTTGTGAACACCTACACCCATAATGACAGTAACGTCCCTTTCTGCTGTCACCTTATAGCATGACAACCTAATAACTTTCCATCTGCCCTGTCAGGAGCCAGCAAATGAGCTGGCATAGCTGGTAAGGTTTTGATGGTGTAAGGATATTGTTTGTTCCCAAGTCAGTCAGACCTATAGTGTAGTTTGTGTTTTATGAAGATATTATACTTTAAGTAGGGAACGTAGTGCTCTTCTGTGACTAATTCTAAAGCAATCTCACTGCTATATTAAAATTCTATTTTTATAGCTTTTACATTGTGTAGCTTTATCAAGTCACACAACACTTCTGTAGATGAGCACAACACTTTATGAAGGGAAGCTTAAACTCAAGACTACTCATTTATTTGCTTTCATTGTATAAACTAGAGGTGTGTCTTTCAGAAAAGATAAAGCAACTATTCGTTTTCATTATTTGTTAATATAGCCCATAATGTGTGAGGAAACCCACTTAAGATACATCAGATTTTCTGAAGAATTTATAGTAAGCAGCTGACTAGATGTGATAACAGAAAGTCTCAAATAGTGAATGAGGGAAGAGAGCAACGGATTTCCTTTTCCTGCACATTCATGTTCTTTTTCATCTTCAGTCCTTTTTCCATTTCTTTTTGATCAATTTGGGTGTATTCTATCTATTTCTTTTCTCTATTATTTATTCAAACTACCACTTTCCATAGTTTTCATGGTTGGGGTTTATCCACTGCTTGACACTTTTCCTCCCTTCTTCAAGAGAAGGTTAACGTTTGTAATAAGATTCTGCTGGCTTTATTTTTTCTTCTTCTGCTCCTTTGTTCCAGATCCCTAATTCATCCTTCATGACTTGATCAAATCTTTCGTTTGTCATCACTGTCATTCATTTGACCTGAACTTTCCTCAGAACAGATTTTTTGTTCTGACCTTTGTTTGATAGATTTTTCCTTATGAGCATCATAAAATTTCCACATCATCACTTTTTTTTCTCAAATGTCACACGTATTCTCTTTTCTCACCACTGTGTCATTTTCAATGTGTTTAGTTCCTTATAGTCTCTGCATTTAGTTTGAAATAATCCATCTCTTCAGAACTTTTATTAAAAAAATGAGTTTAATAAAATCTGACAGGAGAGAACAAAATTCAAAATCTTTGTTTTGTGAAAAATTTCATTAAAAATTTGGATATATTCTTATGATTTGTGTTAAAAATGTAGAGATTCACAAAGTTAAAGTTCTGTATCTTGTACATACATTATGCTCATTCATTTTTTTGTTCAATATTTTCAACCCTGTTTCAAATAGAATTTTTCTATTTTTGTCTTCTTATATACAACCTAGTGAATTTTGTATTTTACAAATGTGTTTGATGTCTCGATCTATTTTCTCTTCACAGCAGAGACATTTAGCCTATATAACAGAGGAGGGACAAAACATAGTTGTGATCACCTTCAAAGTACATTACTAGATATTCTGAAAGGGCTCCAGGGAGATTCTGTTATACTAAGGGTCAATTTGATAGCAGTAAAAAAAATTATTTGTTCTGTAACAAAAAGATTACTGAAACTGTGTTGGGCTGTTGTCACTTGACAGAGAACAAAGTAATTGTATTCCTATTTAGTTGCACTCGGGACCAGCTTTCTTCTTCAAAAAAAATCCTGAAAATCTCTTAGAGGAAAAGGATTTAGCTTGTTTCACACATTTTTTCTTGAGCATGAACTTCCTTAGTTCAGTTATGAAGAGCATGAAGGGAATGCTTAACAAAAAGATCTTTCTGCTCAGGATCTAATATATTTGCTTCTTTGGTAGAAACATGGAATTTTGTTTCCTTGTTGTTCCTGTGAGACAAGAATAAAAACGATTAGTGGGGACCTGGATGTAGCATAGAAATATTCTTAGTACAGCAGAACAAATAATCTTGGAGAATGATTATGACTAGTGTCTGATCTATTAACTAGGGCCTATCATTCAAGTAAACATCAGTAAATACTTTCATTTTAGTAAAATCTTTAACTGATCAAACCCAAGAAGTTAAAACTGAGTGATGACAATCTGGACGTGACTCACATCATTGTGCCTTTGTCCAAGAAGAAAAATTGGCAATATAAAAGCCATATAAATGTATGAATATAGTATTAGAAATAGTGCCTACTATGCAAAAAAAATCTGGAAATGGGAACTGTATTTCTGAACAGAGGAACATAAATACCAGAGAAATAAAGTGACTATTCAAAATAAGTTGAGAATATCTTGCAACTTCAGGGTGACAATTAAGTTTTCAGACATTTGAAAGAAAGTCTAATGAATTACTCCTTTTGCTTGATTTTTATGACATAAGAGTCCATTGGCAGAAGTTCATAATATTCATCGTGGTAAGCTAACCATGAGAAGAGTCTGGTTCATCAGCGGTAAAGATTACAGATTGTTCCAAAAAAGGAGTATAAATTAGAAGAAGTTTAGAATCAGCCTTCACAGGTTTCATCAGTTACGTGACAACAGAGCTGACAGAGTGATGAGAAAGATTCTGTATATTTCTGTACCTATCATTTTTTGGGCAATAGATAGGAGCACAGGTTTTTCTGGAAGACATAGTCTTTGAGACATATTTTATTTTTTTTTTCTGATCTGATTATGCAGTGGAGAAAAGGTTTTTGAATTTTTAGATGGTGCTTTAAAGTGATAGCTCTATGCTACACTTCCTGGAACAATAATAGTCACCATGCTTGGACTTCAACTCCTGACACAGTTAGAAGCCCTAATTTCTACCTCTATTTCTTAATATTTTTTTATTAAACATATGATTTTGATCTTCCTGTGGCTCTAGTAATGTTTTATAAATGTCTTGTTAAGTTAAAAAACTGTGGGGTTTGTTTTGACAAAAAAAATCAATTTTCACCAAAGTACACAATGAAATCTGCATTATTTTCACAGCATAGACTTAAATACGTGTGATTTGACATGAAATAAAAAATAATGCTTTTGACTAGAGCATCTGACATGTAACATGTATGAATGCCCTGTAGAAAAATACTGGATACAAAAATTTACTCAGGTATCTGGCATATGAAGGCTCAGATTTAAATATGCACACCTATGAAGATCATGTGATCAATGCATAAAAAGAATAAAATCTAACAGGATTCATCTCTATTATAATTCAAATGAGACTGCATTTTCTCCTTCCTTTTCTCATAGCAGCATAGACACAGTTTATGCATTTTTGGGAGATACATCTCAATGTACCTAGTTACCAGTACAGCATTCCTACTACCATGAGTTCAAATTCTAGCAGTTAAGTGCATTGACAAAAGCTAACAAAACAGTAAAAGACTGCTATATGTCTGATTATTAAAGATACAAGGATATCCAGTCATATGAGCAATTGTATTTTTTGGGTATTTAGAAAAGCAGTTTCCTTTCTTATATTCCACTGTGCAGTATTGTTCCTTACTTATCTGCAGATCTCCATCCTTAAGGTGAAAGCATTAGGAGCTACTGTGTAAATGTACTTAATTAGAGCAAGATTCTTCAGTTACAGAAAATGTGAGGTTGCTAAAAAAACTAGAAAAATGTTTTTAGGATGAACAAAGTAAAATTTTGCACATTTAAGGTATTTAGGAATAATAGTTTGCATTTCGTCCCTGTTTTTTCAGTTTCATCTGTGCTATTGGTTTCCTTGATCTGATTGCTTTAACTGAGAAGACAAGTTTCACAGACAGAGATCTCCTGGGTTTATTCATTTATAGGACCCAAATACTACAAGGAAGAATTTAAGGGCATTTATGTGTCTGGAGATGAAGACAGGCTCTCAACTTGAATTCTCAGAAGAGGCTTGGGTGTTAGAAACACGAAGGAGAACAGTTGAAGCAAGCCAGCTGTGAAACTAGGTACCTAGTCACCTTAGAAAACAGTCTTATGTGCACAGGACTAACTTCTAAGATAAGTATAGAATACTGTACTCAGACTCTGGGTATGTCCCAGAGGCAGGATCAAATGTCCCTATAAGAATCAAATGGATCCTGCTAAGGTTCAGGTCTTGTCAAAATAGAATATGCCCTATTTTTACTAATACTGTAGAAAGGAGATAAGAGTGTTGTGTGTATGGTATGCTTAGGAAAGAGGAATGAGTAATTCAAGTAGAAAAAGAAGAGTAACTGAAAGAGTAATGTGAATTATCCAAGGTATATATTCTTTTGATCCTAATTTTCTGTCTCTATGGTTTTCAAACCAAGAGTTCAGCATGAAAAGATATGTTAGAAATGGAAACTATGACATGTGGATATTAATGAAAATGTTTTTGGAAACCATGTGAAAAATTATGAAACAATATCAATTAGGTGATTCCATTTTTCAAAGAAACATGCAATCTGAGGATTTATTGGTTTCAATAGGTCTATTATTTAGCTTATATACAGCAAATTATTAGGCTGCTGATGTATGGTAAGAAAAGGTAAAAGGTAATTCTCAATTTTGACCACTGCAAATTCATTGCTTTCTCTGGTATGGTGGCAAACATTCTCATTTTGTGTCTATTTGATTTTTTAATGGACATTGTTTGTAGATTGATGTAAGAAGTTTGAGAAGTACTTTGCCTGCCTTTGGGTTTTCTTTTTGTGCAGTAATATGAACTTTGTAAGCAGAGTCTACAGCTTTGCTAGTTGATTTTTACCTTCATCTTTGTTCCTAAATGAAGCATATTTAAAGCACATTTTCCTGTTTTTTCCTGATTATTAAAAAAAAAAAAAAAATCCTGAGGTAAGCATCTTATATCACAGTTCTTTCTCTTTGAGGAAGCATTGTGATTTGTGAGCTGATTTTTAACCAGATGATGTCTAGCTCAGTATTGTACTTACTACCACTTGCACTAGACTTTATATCAAAAAATAGTATATGAAGAAAAAATCCCAATATCGAGAACACTTGTGTATTTTTTTAAAATATGATCTATTATAATATCAGCATTAAAACAAAAATGTTATAAAATATATATCTTTATTTAGCTGTTTGATTATTGATGACTCAGTGTCCTTAGCTAAAACTTCTTACAGTATAAAAGGCAGTATAAACTTCTAGGATTTTATTTAATTACTCTGAGTACTTTGGTAAATTAAAATAAAGTCAGTATGTTTCACTACAGTTTTAAATCTCTTGGATTAAGAGAATTAATTTTGGATTAAGAAGTAACTGTGAATCCCCTTAAAGGTATCTGTAATAGCCTAATTTCATGATAATACACTAACACACTTTGATTAATTATTATTTTGGAAAAAAATATTTTGAGGCCAAACCCCAACTTTTTTTCAAATGTGTATCCAAAGATACAGACTTTTTCTATGAATTATACTGGCAAATTCTCAAAATATTTTGGCTGTTACATAGGGGACAGTCTTACAAATTATCCCTTGAAGGCATTCCCTGCAAATGGCTGAGAGTTAGACTGTAAGGTTGTGAAGGAATTAATTTAGTATTGTGTAATAGCTTACAGTGTGAATGTGTCTTTTGCATCCTAACTCACTGCTTCTTTCAGTAAGATGAACCAAGAGAGTTTTCTGTATGAGAGCACATGTAATCTGAGTGGGATCCTTAACTTTTCATTGTTGTTACTATTTATATCCCCCTTTTTTATAGCCCAAAAGAGGATTTTTATTATTGTGTTAGTGGCCTTACTTTCAGTTTCTGCAACTTTTATCTCTTCCACTTGCAGCCACTTAAGAATTCCCTGAGCATCCTTATCAGCTATGGGCAGCAACTACTGCACTGTGCAGAGTTGCTTAGGAACAAAATTGGTGCTCTTTGACATGGTGGATGACAGCTGCAACATGCTGGTCCCCAACTCTCTGTCTTTCCATAGAGAAATAAAAAGCAGAGAGGTTGAAGATGTTTTCCAAATCTGATTGTGAAGAGCCTGTATGCTTTTTTGGTTTATGGTATCTAATCACTTTGTTGTTGATATACAACAGGTTAAGAATTGTGGCCTTTCTGTTGAAGACACAGCAGTATCAAACAATCTTTGGTAACAGCTCTTTTTACCTCTTTGTAATATAAATGCCACAGTACCACTTCTAGAATTGAGAATTTTTAGTTTTTCTAAGCTTTTTGGTTGGGTTTGTCATTGATGCATTTTTTTACATCAGTTGATGAACTCCAAGTTGAAAGATGGATATTATGGACTAGAGAAGGAGAACTGGACAGAGTATATATACACCTATTCTCACACACCTAGAGAGAGCTATGGTTGCAGCTGTCTCTTTGTGTTTATTTGGTAATGTATTTATATAAAAAGAAATTTTCAATATTGTAAACCCCGGACTGTTTGAGAATTTAGGTGGAATTTGCCATTTTAGCATCTGGATGGAAGCTTGAAAGAGTACAAATTGGAGCTTTCCCAGAGATAGTTTAGAGTAAATCTGTCCACAGACTGGCTTAATGATTTGACATGCTCAGTATTAGTTATTTTTCAAGTGAAAGGGAAGCTCAAGTTTTATCTGATTTGCTTGTGCTTAGTATGTTAATCTCTGTCAAAAAGTGCCGAGTTTTAGAGGTAAATATTATAAAGGAATCTTCTTGCAAAAAAAGCCCCAGGTAATATGTGATATGTAAGCAGTCCTTCTCGGACCACATGCTACTTCTGGCACCTTTCCCTTCATCCCATCACAGTCAGATCACTGTAGAAGTTGCAGTTGGTGAAAGGCTGCAACCATCATCATTCCTTTAGCCTACAGTTTCTTTCCTGTGAAAGCCCAAATTTTCAAAATTGAGTGCATTAAATAATTCATGGGAGAAGCAATGTTGCTAGTCGTGCTGGTAGTGAGCCCTTCAGCACGGTTCAGCCTCTTGCTGCACTGGCAGAGCTGTGACAGTCTCTCTCCTCCTCTGGGGACAGGCACAGCTGCAGACCCGAGATGGTGCTGACTCGTTGTGTCTGGCACAGATGACTGATGATTTTAAAATATAGACATCTTTGTGCAACAGTGCACATGTAAGATAAAATCCTAGTTGTGGGAGGGGGAGATAGGAGCCAGTTTTGTTGCAGGTCTCTAGAAGATGGAAAAGAGTGCCTGGAGTGAACTGCCCAAATCGCTTTGGATGCAACTGCCTTCTGGCAACTGTCTTCCTGAGCCCTCTTCACACCATGAGTACAGTACAATGTCTGTCAGGCAGCCATCCCCGGAGTGGATTTACAGTGGGTTTGGCCGTGCAATAGGAAAGCGGCTTGGGGATCTTGCAACACTTTCCCAGACTGTATGTGCGCTTTCCCTATTACTCTTTGTAGTCACAACATTTAGTCTGCACTGCTTGCTACATCTTTGCAAACAAATTAAGTAAATAAAGAGCAAAGGGATAGATGATTTGGAAT
>WEKY01031662.1:0-17386 GCA_013390045.1 Picathartes gymnocephalus | reverse complement strand
AACCTTAATGATTCTATGATTGTACCATCCCCTTACCTGCACAAGTGCTGCTCAGCACTGTTCTCGGTCTTCTCTCGGTAGGCGCGGAGGTGGGAGGACCACAGTCCATCCTTCTGATCCATGTGGGAAATAATTTCCAGCTCCTTTCAGGGGACCTGCTCCGGAGGTCAGAGGGGCTGGGATTTACCCGACAGAGCAGGGGGGGCTCTGCGGGGGTGCACCAGGCCCTCGGAACCTCTGCGGACCCGCGGGAGCTGTGGGGCTGTGGGGCCGGGAAGGAACACGGGGGCCGCCCAGGTGAGGAGGCCAGTGGTGGCGGGGCCTGTCGGAGGTCCCAACCTCGCCGATGTCCCTGTCCCAGCTGCACCGGGGGTCTCGCCCCAACCCTCCGGTGTCCCCGTCCCCGCCCCGCCGGGGTCCCGTCCGGGCCCCTCACCCGCGCTCGGCTCCGCTCGGAGGCTCCGCGGCCGCTGAGGCGCGGTCACGTGACGGCCAATGGTGGCCAATGGCGGCGGCACGGCCGCTGCTGAGGGCGGCCCAGGATGGAAGCGGCGGGGCCGCGGTGGCGGCGGTCTCGGCCCACCTGAGGGCTCGGTGCCCGTCACCTGCTGCCCGCTCCGTCCCGAGCCTTCCCCCCGTGTGCTAAGCGAGCCGCCACGGCCACCGGAGTGTTTCTCTAAGAGACTTTAGCAGGGCTTCCATCGGGAAGGGAATGCCCGCCCCGGGGCGACACGGAGCCTTCGCTGCAGAGGCTCGGTGAACAAGATGCGATGACAGCCAGCGCTTTCTGAGGAGAAGGAAATGTCCAGAGGACACCAGAGCAGAACTCTGCAAATCTGTATCTGGGCTCCATGTTCTTCCAGGAGATGGGTGCCCAGCCTGGGCACTGTCAGGGGCTGGAGCCACCCTGCTCTCAAGTGTTGGGAACGGAGCAGTGGGATTGTGCTGATCTTGGGAATGAATTTAAGTTCTTAGCAATCACACATGGTTTGGGTTGAAAAGTACCTTAAAACCCATCCCATTTCACCCCCTGTCATGGGCAGGGACACCTTCCACTAAACCGGGTTACTCCAAGCCCCATCCAACCTGGTCATGAACATCTGTAGGGTTTTGGAGTCCACATCTTTCCTGGGTAATCACAGGGATGGCTCTGCCAAAGGCTGTGTCACCTCTCCCAGGCACTTTGTGTTCCATTAAAGAGCTGACATGCAATGCCTCTGGAAGAAATTTTATACTAGGATGATATAGAAAGCAAACCAGCACATTTGAAACGCACTTTCCGAGCAGTCTGCTTGAAGAACTGCAGGGAGGATTGCTCTTGGATTTATGCCTTCCATATCTAAACGCTGGCACTGTAAGTGTGGATCTGTTGGCCCAGTACAAGGGAAAGGCACTGCAGTCACCACTCTGGGCTTTACAGCATTCTCGTGTTTTTCAGTTCAACTGGGCCCTCCAAGCGTTTTGACTATGGTGAGGGATTGCAGCCATTCATGAAATGCCATTAAACAGGGTGGCTGTACACACAGAGCTGTGCCTGTGTAAGAAAACAGCTCTTTTCTCACATGCAGAATTATTTCATAGGCATCTGCAGCACAGCCTTTCAGAATAAATCTATTTAGGCTGTTTTTTTCAGGCAGGAAATATGACAATACACAAACCATTATGGAGTATCCCAAATGAATCCCACTACTCTTTTGATTGTCACAGCGAATTTAGAAGTTCACATGGTGCTTGCATGAGACAGAAGCTTTGTGCAATGACAATAACATTTCTTTAATTGAGAAAAACAACTAATACTTTAGTTGATTTTTTTTTGGCAGCACTGAAAGTGTTAAAAGCAACACGGTATATGAAAGTGTTAGAAACAGCCAAGTATAAAACTAGTTTTGGTAACTTACTACACAGAAATAAAAAATTGGAAATAAAAAATTATGACAGTGTATCTTCCAAGACAAAGGAGCATGCATTAGGAAGGTAAAAACCAGGGAAATATCTACGAATTAAATTGTTTGGCATCGCATTAGCACTGGCAGATGGCAATGCCAGTGTTAACTCAGGCAGGCCTGCTTTACTCAGGGATTAATGAAGCAGGAGAATGAGATAGGATTCAGATAATTTGCAGTGTATTTGAGACATGTCTTTGTGGTCTTGAAGGCTTCAAAAGATTTTAAATCCTTTTCTCTTAATCTAAGAAAACTTTTAGAGTTTTGTCAACTTCAGCAATGAGGCATCAAGGCAAGCGTCTACAAAGTAGTCCATTCCAAACCCTGACAGCAAAGATGTGGCATTAAAATTCAACCTTTTTTTTCCTACATAGTAAAGTGTTTTAAGACATGATGTGATTTGAATGATTATCATTTATATCCACTGAACTGGGATGCTGCATTCAGTGAAGCCGTAATAATCAATCACAAAATCTTTGATTGTGGATGTAAGTCTTACCAAATACCAGAACAAAAATATTGGAAAGGGATATTTATATTCCCATATTAAGACTAGTTAGTAGGACTGAAGCTTTTCCACATGTGAGGTGTGTACTTGAGAGAAATACACGTACACTGAGGGAACAACATCAACTGGAAGGCCAGTTAAGGCAAGCCCTGTCCTTCTGAAAACAGTCATTGCTTGCAGCCCCTGGTGAGGAAGGTGGGAGAGGAAAAGTTCCATTTCCTTTCCCCAGCATCCCACTCATCCAAGGTTAGCTGCACTGTACACCACAGACCCTCCAGATTTGTGCCAGTGGAGGTTTAGACTGGACACTAGAAAGAATTTCTGCCCAGAAAGGGTGATTAGCTATTGGAATGGGCTGCCCAGGGGGGTGGAGGAATCACCAGTGTGGGAGGTATTTTAGGATAGACTGCATGTGGCACTCAGTGACAAGGCCCCTGTCCCAGCCTGTGGCTAGTATAGGACAACTATGGTCACTGGTTGCCATAGTGGTGATGGGTACTCAATGATCCCACAGGCCCTATCCTGCAGCTGTTTCAGAAACATAGATCTAGGAATGTTAGTAGCAATTGAAAAGTGAACCAAGTTAAAAACAAAGGCCTTGTATGTATTTCCACAACATCCCAAGCCTTAAAAATCAGAATGGAAGATGCAAGTCACAGTGGTGTGAATAAGCACAGCTTCAGAGAGTGGATTGAACCAAGGAATGAGACGGGTGAAGCAATTCACAGCTCAGAATCGGGGGAGGTTTGGGTTGGAGATTAGGAAGTTCTTCCCATAAGGTGATCAGATATTGGAATGGGCTGCCCAGACAGGTGGTGGATGCACTGTGGTGGGAGGTGTTCAGGCAAAGCCTCGGCAAGGCACAGAAAGCTCTGATCTGGTTGCAATGGTGGAAATGGGTCCCAGATTGGACTCAGTGATGTCATAGGGCTCTTCCACCCCAATTGATTCCATTATTCTGTGATATCACAGCCATTGCGGGCAGCGCAGTGGAGCTGGTAAGTGACCCCAGCCCATTGCTGTGCCCGGAGCCCAGGCAGAAGTCGGCTGGGAAGGACGTCCAGTGGCTGTTGTGCGGTGGCAGCTTGGCCTTCAGCAGCACCATGAGCAGCCAGGGGCTCTCCCGGCTGCTGCAGCTCTTGGTGGTACTGCTGTTGATGCAGCCACTGGATCCTTCCAGCCACGCTGCGGGCGACACAGGGACCTGGGATGCGCTTCCCGAGGCCCCGGAAGAGCAGGACGTGGCGCCAATGAGGGACACGATGCTGGTCCTGGAGGCGCTGCCGTGGATCTGCGCAGCCGTGGCCCTGATTGTCAAGGGCCTCTACCTGGGCTGGGTCCTCGGCAAAGGGCTCAGGAGCNCCCGAGGGCGCTGGGCCTCTGGGGCAGCCCTTTGGCCCAGGCGTGGGGGCAGAGCCGGGGCTGAGCCCATTGCTGGGCAGGAATGGGGCCCGGCTGAGCCCCAGGGAGCCCCGGCAGAGGCGGCCGGAGCTCTTCTTGCTGCAGCCTGTGCCCGGGGCAGCCCAGCCGGGCCCGAGGCTCTCTGTGCAGGAGAGGCCAAAGGCAGCAGCCGAGGGCTCAGCCCCCTGAGGCCACTGTGGCCCTTCCACGGGGCTCCCTGTGCTGTGTGTGGCAGGAGAAGAGCCAGAGAGCCTGGGCCTCTGCACGGCCGTGCTGCCAGGGCTGCTCCAAGGAGCTGCTGCAGCTGCTGCTGGAGAACCGGGCCCTGATGAGGCGCTGCCTGCGCCAGAGCTCCCGGCAGAGGCCAGCGCCCAGAGGGAGGAGGCAAAGGCAAGCTGGCTCTCAGAAGAGGAGGAAACTCCACTTCTCTCCTCCCCTCTGACTCTCCAGCCCCAGCTCGTCTCTGGGCTTGCTGGACACGGCAGGGAATGTATGAGCAGTGCTAAGCCCTGGCACTGGGACATTCCCACCCATAGGTGTTAGGAACCCCCTTGTTCTTAGGAAATATAGGTTTCCCAGAAGTCTTCCCCACCCCCAGTTGAAGTTTTTCAAAGATTTCAAATTTAGGTCTTTTAGGCATAGGCTTCCCAGTCATGTTCTCACCCCCTAGTTGAAGCTGGGAAGAGTAGTCTAGTTCAATAAAGTTCATGTTTTCTATATATTGCTGTCTTTTTTTCCTGGTCCCCATGAGTTGGGGGGGGAGACAGCAATGGATGGTTTTGCACAAGGGCTTCAGAGCACCGGAAAAGCCAAGCCTGAGTGTCCCAGCAGGATTGAGGGCAGCTGGAATTCAGGCCGTGGGCAATATTCCCTTGCCTCCATCTTCCAAAGAAGCTTTTATTTGATCACCGAGAGGCCCCTAAAAGCCCAGGGAGGTGTCTGGGTGGCCCCAGAAGGCTCTTGCTGGCCTTCCCTGGGGCAGCAGAGAAGGAGCAGGAACATCCCTGGGGTGCCAGAGGGGCCATCCCTGGGGCCCAGGCAAGGGCTGTTTCCTTCAGGCAGCCTAATGCATGCAGGGGCTGCCCAGGTGTTTGGCAAAGCCCATGGGGAGTCCTGGGGCAGCCCAAAAACAGAGCAGAGCCCATGGGCCAGGCCAGGGCCATGGAGGACGGGAGGGAGCCCAAGGTGGGACCCCCAGCTCAGCCAAGGCCCTGGGGCAAGGCCCCTGTCCCTGACCATGGCTCACACAGGCTCTCTCTGGGCTGGCTTCAGAAGCAGCTCATGGCCGGGCCCAGACAGGGCTGGGCACTGGTGCTGCAGCCAGCTGGTGTCCGGCACTGCTGGTGTCCCCCGGGGCTCGGTGCCACTGGGCCCAGGCCTGATGAATGTCTGTCTGGATGATCTGGAGAAGAGGCTTGAGTGTGCCAAGAGCAAACTGGTGAGGACACCAAGTGGGGTGGGAGTATGGGGTGCCCGAGGGTGGGAAGGCTCTGCAGAGGGCCCCGGCCAGGCTGGCTGGGCCAAGAGCAGAGGCTGGAGGTTCCAGAGGCCCAAATGCCTGCTGGGTGCTGCCCTTTGGCCATAAGAAGCCCCTGCAGCTGCAGGCTGGGGCAGTGTGTGGAAAGGCTCCCAGCAGGAAAGGCCCTGGGGCTGCTGATGGACAGCGGATGAAGGAGAGTTGGGTGTTCCCAGGTGGGCAAGAAGGGCAATGGCCCTTGGGCTGTGTCAGCCATGGCGTGGCGAGCAGGAGCAGGGCAGTGCTTGTGGCCTGTTGCAGTTGGTTTTATATTTCAGTTGGTATGTTCCAGTTTTCTGCTTTCTGACTGTAATTGGTTTACCCCTGCTCATCAGTCACCCAAGTACCTCCTCTGTGGCTCAATTCTCTCTCCCTCTCCCCTGTCAATCCTGCATTAGCCTAGCCCTTTGTTCTGGCAGTTTTTATGTAACTTAGCGTATGATTTGTTGCTCCATTTGTATCCCCTCCTCCCTGTGTACCCATTTGATATTGTATAAGTCTATCTACCCTGAGTCCTACCTTCTGTACCGTTATTGGTTGAACCCCATGCTCCATCCCAGTTAGCTGGTGCTATAAAACCCCATGACACTGTCTCTCCTCTGCCAATTGGGCACCAATCTCCTAGGGGATAGGACCCTTGTGGTTAGGGGTTTTGGTTCTCAGTCCCTTCAATTAATAAATATTGATTGGAATACCTGAGACCGGAGCCTCCCCTTGTGATTGCCTCCACTGCGGTTTTTCCATCCTACCTTGTTGCTGCAACAGGTCCACTTGCCACTGCCTCAGCGAGGGTCACCTGAATAATTAGGTGGCCCTGAGAAAGACGTCCCCGGCGTGGCCCCTGGCTGAGCCTGGCAAAGGCAAGCTGGCTCTCAGAAGAGGAGGAGACTCCACTTGTTGCCTCTCCTCTGACTCTCCAGTCCCAGCTCGTCTCTGGGCTTGCTGGACACGGTAGGGAATGTATGAGCAGTGCTAAGCCCTGGCACTGGGACATTCTTGCCCATAGGTGTTAAGAATCTGTTCATTATTAGGCTAAGTAGGTTTCCCTGGAATGTTCTCAACCCCATGTTGAAGTTTTTTAAAGAGTTCAAGTTTAGGTGTTTTAGGCCTTGGCATCCCAGTCATGTTCTCACTCTCTAGTTGAAGCTGGGAAGAGTAGTCTAGTTCAATAAAGTTCATGTTTGCTAAACACTGCTGTTTGTTAGTGTTCCATATGAGAATGGACTGGATTTAAATTGTTTATTGTATATAATGTCTGTCAAAAGGAAACTCCGTATTAAAAAAAAAAAAAAAAATTTCTCACATACATAAACATATCTAGAAAGCTGCCCTCTTCTTATGTTATTTCCATTTTGTTCAGTGAGCCTTTGCATATCCAGAACTGCCAGAACAGGCAAACGTCAGAAGTTGTTGTGAAGGTCAATATATAAAATACATCAATTTATGGTCCAAGACTTCCCCAGGAGTCCTAGACACTTTACAGCTGGGACCATTCCAGTTTGGAAGTGGGACTGATCCAAGCAGTGGGCTTAGCTTAAGCTCAAGCTGAGAAGTGCTGAAGAGTTCCAGTGCTCACTTAAATATTTTCTTAAAGACATCTCTGCTGGGGACACACTCAGGCCACCCCAAACAGGGAAAAGGTTGCTCAGGTCATGAAGCAATTTGAACACAGATCCCATGGACAAATGGACACACCCCTCTAGGTTTTCCAATCAAAATGGCTTTCCTGTGACCTCAGGTGTCAGGGGTGCTTTTGGAGGTGTCACAAATGGAACAGAACAAACCCCTGCCCTGTTCTGCAGCCATTTGAGAAACACAGATTTAGGAGTTTTAGTTGAGATTGGCAAGTGAACCAAGGACAGAAAAAAAGCCTTTTATGTATTTCCACAGCATTCCCTGCCTTAAAAATCAGCAGTGTAAACTGTGCTTAAGATGCGAAGATCCAAGTCACAGAGGAATGTAAACAGGCAGTGCTTGACAGAGTGGATTGAATCCTGGAATGTGAAGGGTGAAGCATTTCACAGCCCAAATCCAGGGAACAGGTCCTGGGAAGTGTCACTGAGGGGAACACCAGCACAAAGAAAAGTTGGGAACCTAATATCTATTAGAAAAATAGAAAGAAATGGCACAAGAGTCAAATCGGGTGGAAAGAGGTTGCAGGTGGAAAGAGTTGTGTGCTGAAGGCAGAGCAGCCATGGGGCATTTGTGCAATCGGAGCAGAGTGCTGGAAATGGGAGTGCAGCTCAGGTCCCTTCTCTGGGATGTCACCTGGGCTCAGGCCACAAGGAGCAGCAGTGCTCCACCCATTGCCTGCTGCTGTAGCACCAGCTGGGAACGGGCTTTCCAGCTTGGCAGCAAGGCCTCCATGTGCAGAGTTTTCAGTGGGGAGGAGTGGGCTTCACTCGGTATCGCCTTCTCTGTTTTCTGCTCTCCTTCCTTTTCTGTTCCTGCTCTTTCCGAGCTCTGGCCATGGTAGATGTGATGCACTGAGAATCCAGAAAGTCCAGCAGCTTTGCCTTGGAAATTTTAATGCCGTTCTGTTTGAGCTCTGCATGCAGATCAGCCAGCTCGATGGGCTCATAGAAGAGAATCCTGTTGTACAAAGCTGTGTTTGAGCGGATGTAGCACCTTACTGCCTCCAGCTTTTCCTCTTCCCGAGCTGCTGCTTGAGATGCTGGAAACTCCTCTTCCTCCTCCTCAGATGCAAAACCACAGGTTTCAAATCCATTCACAAAGGAACTAAAAGCAGGATGAAATGGACCAGAGGTCAAGGAAAGAACAGGCCAACAAGGACAGGATGAGAGCTCCCCAAATCCCTGAAGGTGAAGCCCTATGACTTCCCTCTGTGGGGTCGCAGACCCTGCACTCCCAGCGCCAACAAAATGAATGAGGCAGAACATGGCAGGGCTTCTGCAAACTACCCATCCCAGCCAGGACTGCACTGGTCCAACTCACCGAGCCCAGAGCTGTATGGAATTTCTGGCTCCTGGCCCTTCCCTCCTGGCATGTTCTGCCAAGGGATGCTATGCTGTCCTCTCCCACCTCTAGCTGCACATTCTCAGGCAGCACGGAGTGATCCATGTCACTGACCTGCAGACCAGGCATACCAGATTTGGGCCTTGCTCATAAGCAGCCCTTTCAAAATATGTTCTGAGAATAGTTCAGTGGGAAGTAGACTGAAAATCCAAAGCCTGTTTCTTTTGTAGGAGTGCACTGACTTCCACATGACACAGTCAAGGAGGTGGCAGGGCCACTGTAGGCCACAGGGACACTCACCTCTGTTTGCCTCATTCCTACTTCATTTCTGTCCTGCACCCCTGAGTGTTTTGTCTAGAATTTCACTGCCTTACCTCTGTGAACCAAAGGAGATGTCACTTCCATCCATTGAAGAACCTGCTGACTCCTGGGATGCTGGGAGCTCCTTGCCATCAGCTGTCAGGGACACAGATAGCCTTTCCTGCTCTTTGGCTCCTTCTGGGTGATGTGCCACTTTAGTTCCCTTCCTGGGTGCAGCACAGCCTGTTCCATGGGATGCACCATCAGCCTTATCCCTAGGGAGCACTGCAGAAGCCTTGGCAAGCTGCTTCCTCGGGGCACCGGCGCGATTCCCGCCTGCAGCCCGGCCTGCCTTCGGCTGCCTCGGCCGTCTGGCTGGGGACTTCTGTGGGAGGGGCTGGGAATAGGAGATTTCATCCTCAAAGTCAGAGTCCCTGTCCTGGTGAGTGTATTGGAATATCTCCTTCAGCTTCAACACCATCTGGCATTTTGGGAGAGCACGGACACCAAATCTGAAAGAGAAAGGTGGGAGTTTAGGTTACAATAATGCTGCACTTTCCACTGTCACAGCTCAGCAAGAGGTTCAGGCCAGGAAGTGTAGCTGGAAAAATGTGATGTGACCTCAGAAAGCACTGGCTGGAGCTTCACTATGGTTCCCCTTCTTTCACACTACCTGCCAGCACGTTCCTCTTGTAAAGAGCCATCCTGGGGGAGGCAATGCTCACCTGCTCAGCTCCTTCTTCAGCTGCGGGGTCTCCATGATGGAATAAGCTGGCATGGGTGTCACTGGAGTGCTGGGGGACCTGTTGTTCTCCTGACAGGAAGGTTCTGCAGCAGAATGAAATTACTGTGATAAGAATCAGTACAGAAAGGACTTAAAATGGCTGGTAGCTTCTCCTCTTAGTGGCAGAAATCTAATATCTAATAATTGTTTAATAGCAACTACTTCCTTGTAAGCTTCTTTAGTTATTACTCAGCTTCATATTGGATAGAATAGTCAGCATTTTTTTCCCCCCCTTAATTGGGATACTTGGTTTTCATTGACTTCACATCAGAAAACACTTTAAACTGGGACATATGTTGCATCTGAAAATGAGGCCATTCAGGGCTTTGTTAGAACAGGCAACATTTAGAAAGCAGTTAAAACCATGTTTACTGAATTCTGTGCAGTGGTCCTTCTCCCAGGAAGGAAATTCCATAAGAGAGACTTGATGCATAAAAAATTGAGCAAGTCAAGATACTGGGGTCTGGAATAAGATACTGATTTAATGATACCAGTTTACTGATACTGTGAAGCACAACCAGTCTCACACATTGTGTTCTAAACACCCTTTAAACGAATAATTTAGTATGGCATAATTAATAATATATTTAATTAGATACTGTGACATCAATTACATCAATCCACTGCCAAGCAGACTGGAGCCTGTGTTTTGTTCTGTTTTGGTTGTTTTTTCTCTATCCATGTACCCACAGCTTCTGCAAGAAGTACTGTCACTACCAAAGAACTAATGACAAAGAAACATGCGTGGCTCCAGGAATCCCACATTTAGACAGGCTCTTTCACACAGCAAATGACTGCACCTTCTTTGTGCCTGGCTCTGCCAACTGCTTTGCATCAGAAGGCTCAAAGACTCTTTCAGTGTGTTAAGTGCATCACAGGTAAGATAAGCACTAAAATAAAACTGGTTTAACCTAGCTCAATAAAGGTAGTATCAACACAAGCTCTCACCAGGAGTCTTGACAGGATCTGTCCGACCAGCCCCTGCTGCAGCTGCCAACCTCTGAGACAGAGGAAGAATCTCTGGAAGTTCATCTTCCTTCTGTTCTCCATTCCAGTCATCCCAGATTTTGGAGTCCAGGTAACTGGCTCTGCTGCCCACTGATGAACATGGCTCAATAGGGCTCTTCTCAGGGCAGTGCAGAGTTGTTCTCCTGCCAGCAGGACTTCCTTGGAGAGGGGTGCTGCCCTTAATTCCCTGCACCTGGACTGGGCTCTCCCCCTGTTCCTGCCAAGAGCCAGGGCTGGGGCTGCTGGCCATGCTGCTCTTTGCACGGCTGACTGGGCCAGAGTCGTGGCCATCACCTCTGACTGGTGACAGATACTCAACGTGCCAGCTGTCATCAACAGGGATTGGGGGATCCTCACACAGCAGGACACTGCTACCCAGAGAAGGCAGACTTACTTCCCTGTCACTGTCCTCCAGCTCAACCACACTGATGTTGGTTTTATCTTCCAGTGGCTGCTCCTGGCATGGGGGCACCAGTGTGGGTAAACCTGAGATACTGGCACATTTGCTTTCTGCGTTGGTGTGGCCAGGGGAGGGGAGAACTGGATCCACTGGAGAAACTGGAAGGGGGTTCTTGGAAAAGGATTCTGCTGCTGGGCTGCTGGGTGGGCTCCTTCCACTGGCTGAGCTCTCCATAGGCAAATGTTTGCCTGACAACGTTGTTTCATGAACTTTTATTGAGTTTCCAGTCATTTCATGGTTATAATTACCTGCTGCTAAATTCTTCGTACTGAGTTTAAATCCTGGACCCTTTAAAGAATTAATACTTGTGTCCTGAGTCTGTGTTGAGAAGTTTCTGCTTTTGCTCAGAACGGGTGTTCCTGGCACAAGCCAGGAGCTGTCTGTGCCTGGAGACATTTCATTACTGAGCCTTTTCCCAGGGCTCAGGTTTGGACTCTGTTTGATCTCTGTACAAGCATCTGTGTGTCTGCTGAGAGGAAATTCAGGGGACACCTTTACATCACCACTTACACACACTGTGTCTGTATTGCCACAAGAGACCTGGGCTGATCTATGCTCTGTTTCAGGGATGGATGAGTTATGGTCAGGTTTTGGTATCTCAGGACCTTGTTCTACGTCTGTACACTTCACGTACCCAGGGATTTCCATTTTCTTCAGAACAGAGTCAGACTCTGGCAACTTGCCTTGTAACTCCATGTCATCATCAGAAGAAGATAAAACAATAACATCACCCTCCTTGATCTCCTGAGCTGCAGTATCCTGAGTCCTGCCTGGTGACAACAGCACTGGGACATGTGTGTGCTTGTTTGATTCACTGAGAGGAAGCTCTACTGGAGAAACTGTGATCTCCTTTCTCGATGCAGCACCCAGCTCCTTGGCTTTCTGGGAGTATATTTCATCAGATGGGAATGATTTTTCCTTTTTGTTTTGCTTTGGTGTTGACACATGTTCCCTAGCAAACTTTCCCTCTGATTTTGGAGATGCAGGTGAAGAACCAACAGCAGGAAAAAGGGACACATAAGGTTGAGGAGTTGGACTCCCACAAAAACCATTCTTACATGGGGAGCAGTCTTTTTGTGACTTACTGAACACAAGTGAATCATTAAGACCAACATGTTTTTCACTAGGGGACTTTCCTGATTCTTTGGTAACTTCTTTCACTGGGGAAGGCTCACAGTGATCCCCCTGAGAGGCAGAAAACAAACGTTCATAGCTGTCATTTATATCAGTATCACCCTGGAAACCAGGAGACTGCTCTTTGCAGTGATCTACTTTGTCCTGTGAGACCTGAGGTGACTTCGAATCCTTCACATCCTCACAGCCCCCAACAGGCCCTCCGTCATTAGCACCATGGGATGCTCCATCCCATTTCTGAGGTTCACTGTGGTGAGGCACAGTAGTGGTCCATGACTCATTCATGCTCTTGCACCTGTTTATATTTTGCATCTTCTCCTCTTGTGCAGACAAGTCACATTTAGATCTTTCCACACCATTGCCATCCCTCAGATCTCTGAGGCTGTTGCTTACTGAAGCAGATTCAGGTCTCTTTACCTCTTCCTCCTTGGTCTGCTGGTTTGTACCTTGGGCTGCCTCGGTGTCACTGCAGATGTTGCAGTGTGTTCCCTCACTCACCTCTCTTTCACCCTGAGCCATCTTCCTCTGAGTTGCAGCAAACTCATAGATTTCCTCCAGCTCTTGTTCTCCCACCTCACTGTCATCTTCCTTCTGGCACTCAGGGTTCAGCATAGCTACTTCTTCCTCATCTTCACCCACCCACACCGACTTCAAGAGGTCTTGGAAGTTCTCAGCTCTGTCCTCACAATCTTCATCATCCCTCACAGAGATAAGATCATCTTCTGAATCCATTCCAGAGGACACCTGGCTCTCTCCAGTGTTGTTTTCACACTCTGCCATCAGTTCCCTCACACCAAACCTGCAAGGATACAATAGTAACATTAGTATTTCCTCCTCCAGTATTTCTTCACTATTTTGCTGTCAGATCACTTTTGTGAGCTTTGTAAGGAATTTACATGAGGATGCTGAGTTGAGTTTCGTAAGATGTACAAGATCCAGTGTACTCCTAAAATTCTGAATACCCTTCTCCAGGTGTCATTCACATGAAAGTATCAGGCACATTCTTCCTTTTCTGTGTTTGAGACTGACCACACTAAATCCCCTTGGCAATGGGAAAGTCCCATGGAATGGCCGGAACTGGATAATATCTGCCATGTGCAAGATCCCTGGCTTTTTGGAGTGACAGGGCTCCTCTGTACATACATTTGTCAAGCCCCAACCATGTCCCCCCTGATATCTCAGCAACTGCTCCTGTGCATGCCTAAGACCACGACTGAGAGCATGGCTGACACAACACATTAAAACCTGAACATCCAATACATTCTGCAAGTGTTGTTCAGATGAAGTGAGAATCACATACAGAAGTTGTGCTCACCATCTTCACCAGCTGCCAACAGACATCCCGAGACAAAACTCAGCCAAAGTCTGCTCAGCATATGCTGAACATAGGAACTCTCACACAGGAAAAGCTGAGGCCAGGACGTCCTTACGTGCAAGTTTCATTTAAGATGTAGCAGAGCACCATGGAATTTGTAAGCTGCTAAAACTGCAACAGAAGATCTCAAACTGGGGTCTGTATGGCTGAAAGCCTGAGGGGATCCAAACCATACTCAGGGTACACACCTGGCAGCCAGAGCCTGCAGCTGGGGCCGCAGCCCAGCAGGGAAGTTGGTGTCAGCAGCATAGAGGTACCGCAGGAAGGCAGCCACAGCCTCGGCTGAAACGTCGCTCAGCAGCACCCGGTGCGCCGGCGCGGCCCCGTCCTCCTCCACCACCAACCCCTCGCTGTGCACCTGGGGCAGAGAAAGCAAAGCCTGTTTGCTAATAAAGCAACACAACACCTACATTCATCCTTGTTCCCACCAGCTCCATTTGCCCATGCCCTACTCCAGGACCAGGATGCCAAGGTGAGGCAGTTACACAGAGCTCCCTATGGAACAGGCCATGTCCTTCCTGACCCTATGGATGTTAACTTTGTTTAACTACTTGCCTTAGTCACACATATAAAAGGTGGTCTTAGAGTTCTTAACTTAGTTTTGCAATCACATTACTTCCCAGAGCAGTTTCTAGAGTTATCTACACCTCTCTGATGTATGAGTTTCATCTGGGCTGTTTTGAAGTTACTTGGAAGCTGCACAGGAGCAGGCTGGGAGCTATTCAACCTAAAATGCTCTGGAAACATAAGAACTCCTTCACTAGCCTTGCAAAAAGCACAGTCAGGGCAGGTACCTCC
This sequence comes from Picathartes gymnocephalus, assembly GCA_013390045.1. Classification (NCBI taxonomy): domain Eukaryota; kingdom Metazoa; phylum Chordata; class Aves; order Passeriformes; family Picathartidae; genus Picathartes; species Picathartes gymnocephalus. Next base: position 3,183 of record WEKY01031662.1, on the reverse strand, counting down.
AAAGCAAGAGTGACAAAACCTCTGTGTAGATTATTTTAAAGTACTTTCCAGAATCTTCCTACTCCCTGCTCACACTTCCAGCCTGGGTGACAGGCAGGACACACCAAGATGGACAAGGCAATCTGTGCTTGCACAGGGACAAAAATTCAAGAGCAAGAAGCACTTTGGAAGCTTCCTTCATTGCTCATGGGTGCAGTGCAAGGATCCTTGACTCCCCATAGCCTTCCTGGATAAAGTAGAACATCTTTCACCATTTTGTCAGGATTTACTCCGGTTTCCTAAGCTGAAAAACCACTGCAGGTCCTGAGGCAGTTGCCATTAAGGTTAGCAGTGCTCTGTGCTGGCTGTGGGAGGGGGCAGCCTGGGCTCTCCTAACCAGGAGCAGAAGGAATGCCAGCAGCACTCACAGCCTGAGCCGCCGCTGGACACCGCGCATACAACACAAACAGGTGGGCGTAGAGGACGTCCCCGCTGTCCACCTGGAACTGGACATCACTCAGGTGGGGGTTGTTGACCATGGCACCAAAATCTTGAGCCAGCAGCCTGAGAGAGGACTAGGACACAGAAGGAACACAAAGACAGGTGTTAGGTTACAGCTGTCAAACACTTTCCCTGAAAAATAAGAAGGGAGTAACCCAGTTTATCAGCACTGCTGTGCTGTGGGCCCCAGCCTGGACACACCACCTCTGCCTCCCGAAGATCATCATCAGCTTTATGAACTTCAGATCTTCCACTGGACAAGCAGACAAGTCTAACAGACATTCCTGCTTTATTTTCCTCTACTTTTTCACAGCCTGCCCATTGTGGAGAAAGGGCAGTTGTGTTGTGTTCTGCTGTACTTGTGTCACAGCACATTATCACCCTCAGATCTCACCACATTTCCTGCTGTGGTCTAGCCACAGCCTGTAGCTGGCCTTTTGATCTACTGCCTTCCACCACAATTTTAGGAAACTGTAACTTCCACTTCAACAGACTCCAGCTCAATTCACTATAATCAGGGAAAAGAGGAAAGTGCATCACTCAGGAGGGGTAATGAGCCTTTCTTCTCTCTTTTCACTGTCTGGCAATTACAGCTGAGAAGAGCAACTATGCAACAAGGGGCCCCCATGGAATAAAACAAATGTAGGCATCCAGCTCAAAGGAATTTATGAGCATGCTACTGAAACGTCTTTTGAAAAATCCACTCCATTTTAAAAACCAACTTGCATTATCATTCCAGAATGCCTGGCTAGAATTTTGGGGAGGGCTGAGTTACCTGTGGCTGGTTACGGTGATGACAAGGTTAGGCTTGTGGTACACTGCCAAAGACAGCAAGGGTGGCAAGACAGCTTGCCTGGAGCTGCTCTCAGGCAATCTCCTGAACACTCAGATCCCTCCTAGCATTGCAGCTCTGGAGGTGGCCCTGGAGGGCTCCAGGGAAGTGTGAAACACCCTCAGATCACAGCTGGGTTGAAAGACTGCCTGACTGCACGTGGAAACCAATTTACAGTTAACACCCTAATCACTGACCTTGTGCTTTGCAGATCTGAGGAACTGCAAGTTTTATTTCAAGGAACATCTGCAGGAGATGCAGTTCCACCTGGAACAACACAGCTCTTTATTTTCTTAGCAGGTTTCTACATTAGCAGTGGGCTGTGGAAAGCCAACCTTTCGACTGGATGCAGCCAGCAGGAATTAGCAGCACACACTGGAACATTTCTCCCAGCCTTCATAGGTGGGCTAGGAAACATTCTGAATCTTGTGGACTGATCTCCAAAGGGAAGACAGGAAACTCAAGTCTGGAAACTAATCTGATTCTTCTTGCTTTCTTATTCTTGGCAGGTGGGATACCTGCGAGGCTGCTCTGGGGCTGCCAGCAAACACAGGCTCATGACGGGACGTTCCAGGCAATGAGCCCAGAACAGCTTTCCTGCTGGTGCTAAAATTATCAATCAAGAATGGGGAAATTAAACAAGGCCAGAAACCTCCTGGCTGCTCCATTCTCTGTGCAAGGCAAAGAAACTGGCCAGAAGACAGCTCTGAGCAGGTATGAGCTGTGTGTTGGAGAACAAGCCAGAACATTCTCTCCCGCTGAGGAGGCCACTGAGACTGGACCCCACTGATGTGACCAGGGGTCTTCGGTGCTGGGGACGTGTCACCAATGCAATGGGTGCTCTTGCTCTACACGGTTACACTGTGCTCATTCATATAAAGCACAAATCTCTCCCACTGGCAATCCAGCTCTTCAACAACATTTCATTTGCTCAGGAAAAATATAATGGAATCAAACAGACTCTGAAAAAATTACCATACTGGTTTTGCTGGGAGCAACTGAGTTTCAACAACAGTGTGAGACAGTTTCTGTATTGCTAAAGGCCTCTGGTTTAATAGAAAAATAAAACATGATCTTTTCCTGCTAAGGATAATTTTTTTAATACCCCCAAAGAATATCTAGAGTTTCTGTACCAAGTAGCTGGGATGCTCAAGTTTAATACCAATTGCCACCTCAAGGAATTGTCTCCTTTTAGAAGTATCTTAATCCTTTAAGCACAATATGAAAGTATGTTGTCAGAGCATCAAAATTTATCCAGCACCAAAATGTACTCCCTTACATGGCATGATTATTTATTATCAAACAAAAGATAGTAAGTTTCATCAGATAAAGTAGATGACCTTGGTAAGAAAATGAATTAGTTTTATTTTGTATGAACTTCAATTGAATAAAACTGATTATAACGTTCATGGAGAATTACATATCCTCTGGTGCATGATGAGATGAGATCTACAGAACACCACGGGCTTGATAAAAAAATCATCTGTGACTTACTAGGCTGTATTTCCCACTCAGTCACCATAGAGCACACACTGATTTTCAAACTAGATCCTCTGTGTTCCCACAATTGAGGCTTTTCTACACCAAACCCTTTAAAAGCTCAATTAGCAACACAAACTGCTCATCTTCCATGGCCCTTGCAGGATTCCATCATCTACCAGGCTTTTAAGTCAGGATTTAGTACAAGTCAACCAGTCCTTGCAAGAACTCCCTCTCACACTGCAGGACACAGCGTGGGGAGGAAGGAGCTCCATTCAGAACCACCCAGAGCTGGGTGTGAGAGCCCAGAGGGAGCAGCAGCAGCTCTGTCTCTCCTGGGCTGCAGCCAGTTTTCTCCAGGATAACCTGGGCATTTGTTGGGGGTTGGGTTG
>WEKY01031655.1:0-25735 GCA_013390045.1 Picathartes gymnocephalus | reverse complement strand
AATACTATTGAGGAATTTTTATATAATAAAAATAATAAATTGCATATAACACCATTCAGAGTTTAAAACAAAGTCTTCAGTTGGGCTCAAGCAGTGATGTGAATAAGTAAATGTAAGTCCTTTGTGTGAGGGTCAGTGACAAAACCTCTTCTGTTTTCTGGTTTCTTTTATAATGGATTAGTTCTGATAGCTGCTTTATTTCTGATGTGTTCCAAACTGATTTCAGTCTGACCTTTTCTTTCTGAAAAAAAAGAAAAAAGAATCTATTTCATCTCCGTTTTTCTACAACAGCTGAGCAATACAACTTGGTAAATCTATTTTCAGATATTAAAGTGTCAGTAACTAAGTATGCCTGTGTATGGATATGTACATATAAAAGGTCATTTTGGTTGTTCTGATTTTTTTCTAAGAAAGTGGCTAGTAAAATCATAGGAGTAATTATATGAAAGCGATGTTAACTAAGTACAACTTCTTGGTTACAGTGGTAGCTGTGAGGAAGATATTAAGGCATCTGCTTTGATAAATGTCAATCTGTGTTTTTTTAAGTCTATTTTTGAGTAAAAGTGAGAAGGTATTGGACTATTTTTTGAGTTTTCAGTAGTGGATATCAATTATTATTGAAGGCCCTGAAATCAGCTGAGAAATGTAAGTTGTTCAGTTTATTTCTGAATACTGTTTAAGAATCCATGTTTTTTCGGTTTTTAATAGGTGGAACACTAAAAGAAATCTGGAAGCTTACAAAAAGATTTAAGTGTGTTATTCCTGTGAGATCCACTGAAGATGATCTTGAATTATTAGATCTTTCAGCTCCTTTTCTTCTACAAGGGAATGTAAAATATTATGGGTAGGTTAAAAGTATTTGTTGATATTTCAGTAGTTACAATAATAAGATAGCATTTTCTTCAGTAATTCAGACTGCAGTGCTGAAGGGATAACTTACCCAAAGATTCTTTGATGTAAAATACATACCATGATCCACAGTACTGACATCAAGGACGAAATGCCAAATCATTTGATATCTAGTATCAAAGGACTGACTGCAGTTTGGTTCTTGATCTGTAAATCTTAAGCCCTAATTACACTGCACTATGATTTCAGTCTTGTCTGTGGTGTGTGGGTAGGGCGGTGTGCTATAGAAATGGAAACACACATGCACTGCAAAGTACCTAAATACCTCTTTTAGTCCAGATCTTCCATTTTCTGGTCTCACTTCGACTAAAGTCAGAATATACTTTGTTTTTAAAACTGTATGCCTAGAGGTTTTATATATATATATACACATACAACATAACAGATAATATTTTAAAAGAGATCCAGAAAATAATCTCAGCCTGTCAATCTACAACTCATTCTCTGTCATTCTTAGTGTTTGGAAAGCTTGAGGTTTGGAAATAGTAAAGGATTTTGGACAGCCTTTTCTTACCATTTGTAACTTACTGTGATCCACAGCACTGCAAAGTGCCTTACCTGTTTGTGGATGTCATTCACTGTAGAGTCAACTTCAACAGGTTTCTGAATTCCACAGTTCCAAAGCTGTGGAATACAGTACGGACACCAAGGTCTGGTATGTGTGATCTGCCATGCAGTGCCATGTTCCTGCTCAGTGATAGCTGTCAGCAGTGTGTTTCCCCAGTAGTGCCCAGCAGCATGTAGCTGCTGAGCTCAGAAATACCAATCTCCTTCATGCAAGCTACTGAGTCCTCTCTCTCAGCAGCTCAGGCAGAGCACAAGGCAGTGGGGTGGCACTAGACCAGGTCTGCAGGCAGTAAAAAATATTCTGTGCAGAAATATTCTATGTTTCATGTGAACCCTAAAGTTTCCCGTAAGGGCCATCCATAAAATGAATACAGGTAATTGTTTCTCTTTGTCATATGTAGTTTTGACCTTTCCAGGTATTGCTGTCTACAGCTTTTTTTAAATAAAGGCAGTATATAGGTATTCCTACTGGGACAGGTTGTTCACCAATACAAAGTATATTCAAATACCAATACAGAGTATTTCTGCTTGCACTTTCATAATCCATATATTTCCCCAGCTACACACAAGTCACCTTTAGACGTTGTTCTCTGTTCAAATGGTTGGACTGTAAAAGTAAATGGTTTATAAGAAATTCCATGATTGTTTATAGGATATTTAGGAAGGAACCTCACAAGGATGCTGACATTTCAGAGCTATGTTTCATGCACATTTTAATCAGTGGAATATACTTACTAAGGTCTAGAAAAGATTCTGTATGATAGAATGAATTGTATGTCTGTGCATATGCATGTATATTCATTTATATATAAAAAGAAATACAGACACTGCATATAAAAAGCAAAATTCGCAGTTAAGTTACTTTATTGGAGTTTGAGTGGCTTTTTTATAGGAAAAAAGTGACAGCTGAGCTTGACTTTATATCAGTTAAGCCGGAGTAGTTTTATTGATTTTTATGACATGCTTTGCATATAATTCTAAAAGATAATAAATGTTTATTTTAAGTTCTAACTGTAATATACTAATATAGGAGCTTAATTTGGAACAAATAGTTGTATTCTGTAATTTCATTCCTTAAGGCAAATGGGAGTAACTTTGAAAGCAGTTCTTCAATATTTCCGTCCACTTGCAGCATTAGCTTACTATGTCACACATGTAAAATTTATAATAATTGGTATAAATACACCAGTAATAAAATAGATTGTTTTAGCAACTCTTAGTTAATATTCTCAACATACACAAAACCAAATTTCTCCTGTAACTCTGTAATGGCTTTAGAGTGTCCTACAAGTTCAGATTCATTCCTACTTTTACTAAGTGAGAAGTAGTGGCAAATGAACATGTTTAGCAGTGTAGTGATGTTAGAATCATAGAATGGTTTGGGTTGAAAGGGACCTTCCATGATCATCTAGTCCAGTCCCCTGCTTTGCACTACACCAGGTTTCTCACATCCATCCCGTTTCATCTTGAACAGATACAGGGCATCCACAGTGTTTCTGGACAACCTGTTCCAGTGCCTCAGCTTTGTAATTTCTTCTTTCTGCACAATGTCCATCTACACGGTTTCAGTTTAAAACTGTTGCTCCTTGTTCCTCACTACAGGCCCTGGTTAAAAGTTTCTCTCTTTCTTTCTTGTAAGCCTCTTTTATATATTGAAAGGCCACAGCAGGGCCTGCCTGGAGCCCTCTGTTTTCCAGCATGAATAACCCCAGCTCTCTCAACCTTGTTGAACAGTTTTATTCCTGTCTATTCACTGAAGTGGTCTTTTCCAGATTTATTTCTCCTCATGAATAGTTCAAAAGCAGCATTAAGAGTTTTGTTGTGCTCTAAAGCTGGTGTGTCTGGTAAAATAGTAACTTCAAGCAGCAACAGAAATACTTCTGCAGTTCCACTGTGTAAAAAAATTAGAATTTTGGGGTTTTTTCTGTGTAGAACACTTCTAGAACAAATACATCAGTGTTTGGTTAGTCTCAGTATCTTCTTTTAAATGCTAGGTGCAAGCAGTGTTCAACTCCAAAGCCCATGAAGAGTCTAAGTTCCATTGCAGCAGAACAGCATCCGTCATGGGAACCAACTGAAATAGCACAAGGTCAGCTGACATGATACTGTCCTGAAGTACTTTCGTATTCCTGATGCTGAAGTGTTGATATGAAATAGTTTGATTTGCAGTTCTGGGTTGCCGTTTTGTACAGAAAGCATGTAATTATGGTCATGTTGAATGTCGTGCTGTAAAATTCATTCACCTTTTACCAGTTGAAATAACATACTTACTTTCAGAACTATTGCAGCATGAATTAAAGGATTTTATATGCTGACTAATTCCTTCTACCACAGGCATCAGTAATAACACTTATCATCATATAAATGTCATGGATTTTTGGTTGTAGATGTTACTTTTAAACTGTATATGTACTTGCAGTCCTAGAAGTTAGTCTTGCTCTCCTTTTGAAAAAATAACTGTTTTTCTGACCTGAACTAAAGAGAGTCTTATTTATGACACATACAAGTCAGATTTTTATCTTCTGTAAATCTTATGTTAAGGATGTTCTTGAGAGTCTGCAAGAAATAATACTCAAATGAAAGGAATTATACCACCACAATTATGTGTATTCCATACTTCATGTGTTCCTTGTGTTACTATATGCAGTCAACATGCTGAAATGCTAGAAATGGAGTTTGACTTTACAATGCACCAAGGAAAAAGAATATTTGCATGTTTATCGATTCATGTTCTAACATATTAAGTTGGAATATCTAGCAGTAAATAAGTTTGGTAAACACTTTCTAAAAGAAGAAAATTATTTGAGCAATACAATGATTTTCTTAAATAAACTGTCATAATTGTATCCTATTAAATAATTTTAAAGCAACATATAACTGGCAGTGATTGACATTTAATTCTCAAAATGAAAACAATTAATACTTCCTGACAGTTACATTATTTTATGTATATTATACTTATATCAGCTTATTTCCAGGCTAAGTTATAAACCCGCAGATACATCAGATCAGTTGAACATAAAGTGACTACCAGTTTAAGTAGGTGTACCCAGAAAAGACTGATGCAGAGCTGTAGTAACTTTGTTTCAGTTATTTTAAGTTTGCAGCATAATAGTTACTGCTGCCAGCGAGAGAGTGACTGTAGTCACTTACTTACACTAGAATACTTTCAGAACTGCCAGCAAAGTTTTTTTCTGAACAAGCCTGGCAGCTTTTACTACATCATATCAAATAAACTGTTTTCCTCAGAAGATAGTTTTCAGGTGGAATTCTTAATACCACTGAATTAAGAACACTTCTCCTTTAATCTTCCATGGATAAAAGAACACAGGGGTAGGAGGATCCTACTAAGGTAGGATCTAAGATCTAAGCAAACACCAGCTTTTTGTTTACTAGCATGGGAATAAGTACTTTAAAATCTTTGGTTTTTTTATAGGTTCATCTGCTGAAGTGTTTCTAGGAAAATTGCAATGTAGTCTAAAAGATAAATTACATTTTGCTGTTCCGAGCCTCTGTGTTTTGGTCTGTTAATTTATGCTTTTAACGACAGTATCCAAAGTCAGTTACTTTTGAAAGAGGGGTATTGTCAGCTCGAGTTGTTATAGTTTGCCTTGCATATTCTCTCAGAGAGACATCCATTTTTCTTCTCTTCAGTTTTAGGTATTGAACTACTCCAGTATGTTTTTATTATGAAGTTTACACTGGTTGATGAAACAGGATCACTAAATACATACCTTGTTGATTATGTAAGTAAATCTAAGTAAAGGTAGACTCTACAGATGATGTGAGTTTGGATTTTATTTGTTTTTAAAATAGCAAATGTATGTACACAAATATTCATTCTATGTTACCTGCAGTGTTTTTTAGGAATAATTAAAATGCTGTAAGGTTGTTAATACTGTACAGAGTATAGAGTATTAAAGCATCAAGACAAAACTGAAGCCTGAAGATAGATTATTTGGTATTTCCATAAACTTATATATATTTCTATGGCTGAATTTCTCTTTTATTTGCAATGTTCAATTGTGCAGCCTGAATGCTCTGTGAATGACAGGAGGGTTTCAGGATTTATGCAGGTAACTTCTGCATTAGTTTAAAATCTCATTACCTTTTTTTTTAACTCTCAGTAGAATCTGTCCATTCAGTAATGCTTGACTTTTTTTGTTTCACATGATCATGAGGTAAGGAGACCTTCTTTCCCTAGGCAGCTATATCTGTACAGATATTTATCTTGAATTTTAGAAGCCATTTATTCAACTACTTTACTAACCTTAGAATTAACACATCTTCAGTTTCCTCTGAAGCAGCTTAAGACCTGCTACCTGAGACACTGAAGAATGCATGGTTTTCCTGTCACTGCAATGTGGGTGTGACAGAAAGGGATGGAAAAAGAATTGAGTGGGATTTTTTTTCTGCACAACAGTGCTGTTTAATGATTATATATCTGCACATTTTTCACCGTTATATTAATTGTACTTTGAATAGGACTTTAAAGAGTATACTCTTCGTTGTTTAATTTTAAGACTATAAGTAAAAATATCAGAAAAAATGTGTTTTTTTCTAAAATACATGGCATTTTAACAGCAAAGGAGATCAAATACTATAATCCCCATTTCAGCCAGTCATCTTTTCCTTCTGTCCTTTTTCCTTTTTATATCAAGAAACTAAACTGTAAAAGGAAGGTGGGGGAAAAGATTCAAACCATCTCTTGATGCAGAATTCCAAAAATTTTTACTTCAGGGTGGCTGACTTTCTTAACAGATACTGCTCAGTACTGCAGTTTAGCTGCAGGAAAATACCCACAGTTTCTTCTGAAGTGCCATCTGCTCGCATTCCTGCTGGTGGTACTTCAAAGACAAGCCAAGAGTTTTCAAGCCTAAACTCCAGTCGTTCAGCAACACCTGAGAAGGACCTTTGAAGTGCAACTTCACACTAGCTGCCCGTTGCACTTCCATAAGAACACAGTGCTTTTCTTTCCTCCTCTCCTTACAGGAAAAGTCAGTGCAGGAAAAAGTAGTCAGAGAAAGACTGAAGAGAGAGAAGAGAAAGTTACCTGTGTCATTTTTGCTGCTGGATTATCCACTAACTTCTGATCATTGTCATTAAACATATTAAACAAAAATTATACAGAGGCAGATTATTCTGTATTTGTATCTTTTAACAAAAATGAGAAATTAGTACCAAAAGTCTTTGGCTCACTCTGAGAGCTTATGAAATGAAGAGCTGTCAGAGATGCAAAATCAGGTAACAAACTTGGAAAGAATAAACTTGGAGATTTTTCAGTCATGCTTTCTGCATGTGGTTTGATAATACACATAAAATGTTTATTTAACATTTTAATGTTCCAGTTACTATTTTCTGTCTCCATTCAGAAGTGTAGCCCACAGTATAAGCCTTTCTTCCATAGTTTCTAAAAATGTCAGAAAATGAAACTTGCACTAAACGAGTTCCACAGATACAAAGTCAGGTTGCAGTACCCCTTATTTTCAAGTGATTTTGTTCCTCTCAAGGTGTGAGGGATGGTTGAGGGGGACTGACCATCCTCTCTGGCCATAATGTTGTCTGATATTGTCTGGTTATGGAGGTTCATGAGGAGTATCTGGCAGTTACGTATAGAGACCCACATGTGTGCTTTCTGGGTGGCTGTAGTCCCTAAACACTCAGGGGTACTGAAAAACAGACTGTCAGTTTTTTCAGACAGTTTGGGTTTTTTCTGTATCCAGACAGTTTTTTTGAAATAATACTATTCTTCTGTTGTGTTACCTGATTTTAAGTTCCTAAAAGAATATCATGCAGTCAGGGTTTTGGCTAATGATTTCTGACACCTCTTTCAACACCTCATATTCTTCTGTTCTCTTTCAGGAGAAGTTTTTCCAAATTCCTGCCTCTGAAATCTTAACTAACAATTTTCTTCAGCAAAAGATGCAGATGACCATGAATACGCTCTGTCCTCCAGGAAGAAAATTAGGTCAGCTTGCTGTTACTTTAAAAGGGGAGTGGGAAGGGAAGGGGTCTTTCAATCTGGTATTGCATATGCAAAGTCTTAGAATTCAACTTATGCACAGGCAAAACTCAATACAGAGAAATGCTGGAGTCTGGAAACAGAGTTCCAATTAATTTGTTCTGATATATGTCTTTAATATTGACTCTTCCTTTGAGAAAGAAAGGAAATGGTTCAGTAAATTCTCATGTAGCATGCAGTGGTGTGTGAATACAGTCATGCTTGTGCAGGTACTAACATGCCATCTGTATTCATATGGAAGTTAACCAGAGCACCCTCATACTGAATGTCACAGCATGTTAGGGATAATGGAAAGGAAATTCAGCGTATGGCACATGCTTTGGGTGATAGCCCTGCTTTTGATTGCGCATGCTGACTTAAAGCATCCCTTGCCACGGGAAATATCCATGGAAATTGAGCAAATGCTTAATCCAAATCCATTTACAGAAATTTTTGTGCAGTGTATATGTTGTGGCAGAAAGTAGCTCTGCCTAAACCACACATCCAAGGTAGCTGGATGTGTGATGCAGCTCCGACCTCCAGAGCATGCTCAAAGTACATGGCTGTCAGTGACCACTGCAGTCACCCTGGAGTCTCTGCCATACTTAGAAAAAGTTGTTCTATAATAAAGATTGTAAAGGATTTGCCCTTTGAGACCAGTGAAATTGTCTCATTGAGACACATGGAGATGAATTTTTATTACTGGAAAGTCATTATGTATATGTATTTTATACTGTGGCACAACTACTGGGTCCACGTGTTTTGTGGAGTGGTGGTGCAGGGAGGACAAGCCTTGGAAGACTGTCTGAACACCAGGTCAGATCTTGTGGGAAACTTAAAAGATAGCAATTGGAATTTCAAAGTTAACAATTAATTTTTCTTATTACTAACGATTGTATACATTTAGGTATCCTCATTAAGATCCTGCTCAAGTTATACTTGCTTCCTATAAAAATTAGAAATGAATATTGAACAGTAATTTGGATTTTGTTGGTAGGTGACTTGCCGTGGCTGGAATGCTTCATCAGATCCTATAATGTCAGAGACGGAATGAAAAATCAAGTTTATTACCAAATTTTTGACACTACAGTTGCTGAAGATGTTGTATAGTCACGTGTTGCTAATTGGAAGTAATCCAGTAAGAAACAGTTTCTGGGTGGGGTTGGGATCAGAGACTATATTGAAAAAAAAAAAATAATCTTTGTTCCTTTCTTAGGAATTCAATGTATGTATGAATTTTTAGTTTTTGTATGAATGGGAATGGGAATAATACTCTGATATATTTGCAATTATCCTGGCATACAACTCTGTGATCTGAGAGCAAGTGGAGGTGCTAAGCTTTTCACTGGAAGCTGCTTGGCTTAGGTTGATGGGAGCAATCTACTTCCCATCTGTCCTTCAAAAAAGCAGTGATGAGGTTACTCTAAATTCGTGGATTTTACTCAGAAAAAATGTAGTCAGGATTATGCTGTGTCTTCATTTTTGTATTAGATTATGTCAACAGAAGTAGGGAGAAGGAGCTCTTCAGTAAACGCAAGACTACTTTGTGCAAGCCAATATTACTGTTCTCGGTTTGACAGGGAGTCTGGTTTTTAGAGACTTCTTTGATGTTGTACTGGTATGTACATTTAGACAACCTCCTCCTGTTAGTAACACTCAGGTAACTGCTACATGTACCAGTTACTGTAGACTCTGATGGGGTTGTGAACATGACCATGTAATTATTATCACTAAAATTAAAGTCAAGCCATGAAAGTAAGGTAGTGTGAAATTGTAAAATTAATATCGACATTTGGTAGACAGTAATGATTCTGGGGTGGGCCAGTTGGGCTCCAAAGTTGTTAGCATGCTTATTAGCTGGGTTTGTGTTTTCAAAGGCTCTCATGTATCTGGCTGAAAGTACGGTCAAATTGCACTGCCTGGATCTGCCTTTTCTATCTTACATAATCAGATTGTGTGCCTAAATTTAGAGATACAGAACTGATCTAGTGCTATCATGGACTGAAAAGTCTGCTGGACTGGAAAATTATGTGGTGGTTTTACTTTGCATTCAGAAGTCTCTAGGACATGTTTCTGTAAGGGTAATTAATGTAGAAATCCCTCTCAAATCAAATGCTTTCAATCAGAGCATAATTACTCAGTATTTACAGCAGCTGTTTTTAAAGAAGTTCAGAAGGAAGACAGAATATTTGTAAATAGATTATTACTTTGATAGTAGATGACATTTTATTTTTTTCATTTTTGAGGGCCATGTAATAGATTATGCAGTTTGTCATTTAAAATTTTATCAGATATCCTCTGGTAATTTTCTTGTACTGTAAAAAATTATACTGGGTTTATATGTCATAAGCCAGAATATGGTTCTTTATGGATTGGTGTATAGGGACAACCAGTATTAAAAGTGGTGAGTGCATATTTCCTTTTAAAAAATAAAAATATTTTGGAATTGAACCAGCAGTTTATCAGAGTCTACTGACTTAGGAAAGTTTCCTTGAATCTTTGCATAAATGCATCAACAAAAAATAGTTACAACAAATGAATATGATAAAACTTTAGACACTGGCCATATCAAAATGTTTTCACAAGTTAGAAGTTAAATTGAAGGCAATCTTCTTTGCTTTTATTGTATAAAGGTATGGAAATGTGAATTTTTATTTTTATATTTTTGTTAACAACTCTGAAAGATATTGATATTATAATTTTTTTTCTAAATATTTTTTATAGAGTAATAAAGAAAAAGATGTTTTGAACTTCAGTGTAAAATAAATCAATTTTACCGCATGCCTTGTCTGAGATCCCTGCCTAAAAACTCTACATATGCATCACATAATTGTTATACTATTGAATATTGTATTAAAATGTTTAATAAAGATTTCTCCAAATAATGAGGTTTTTATTGTATTTGACTTTCAGTTTCTGTTTCATAACTGTGAAAACTATGTCATCAGTAGCCTTCATCCAACATAAAGCTCCAAGTGAGTGTATAGTTTGTTGGATTTAAATGTACGTTTCATTCTTTTTTTAAATATAGTGTGTAGAAATACACTAATAATTATGTATTTGTTCATACTGATCACTGTATAGAGAGAAATTACTGGACAGACATTTAAAAATGGCTCTCATTGGTAGCCTTTGTATGGAGCAGTGGAAGTCACTGAGGTGGGACTTGATCCTTAGTTGCCTGTCCTGGTCAGTGCTGAGAGCTGTGAGTGTCTGACTGATGGGTGAAATCCTGAGATTGTTCTGTCCTGAACATCCAGCACCAGCAGGCTCTGGTTTCTGAAAGATGAGCATCTCAGGCAGCAATGACTTTTAGCCATTACTTACAATTTTCTTAATTACAAATAAAAGTCTTATTTCCTTTGGTGAGTTTCTTGACCAGGTGTGTAATTTAAGTTTCTAAAGCATTAATAAAAGTTCAGATGTCTACTCTAATAGTTTTTAAATTACTGAAATACATATTTAAAACACTCAAAATCTGAACCAATAGGACATCGGGTTAATACTGGTACACTAAGATCCAGTGAAAACTCCAGGCATGTCTTGCTGGTTTCACATCTTCTTTCTTCCTCCACGTACATCCTGTGATATAGGAAAACTGAATCAAAACACTACCTTCCTGCTAGAAAGGGAAAATATGCATGGAATGTGAAGTATATCACACAAAGCAATATCATCAAGGGGGAAGAATATCTGAATAGAAAAGGAAGAGTTGTGAGGGAAAATAATAGAACTATAAAAGACTGATAAAGGAATATGAACCTATTAATTGCTCTAATTACATGGATAAGTGCAAAAAAAAAAAAAGATTAAATTGTAATTAAAAAGAAAAAATGTTTTCGGGGGAAAAAAGAAAAGAAAACAAAATAGCTTTGGAATAGTGTTTTTAGGGGTGCCTGTGTAATTTAGCTCCTTGAAGTCTGTGTTTAAGGAAATTTAAAAACTTAAAAGACTTTGGAAATCTCTCCAAATTAAGTTGAATTTAAGTTCTTGGACGTGTCATGTTCTTGAAACTCCAGTTGGAAAGACAGTATGTAAATAAATAATGTATTGCAGAAACAAGGAGACATTCCTAGTAGGTGACCTGCTGTTCAGTAGCAATTGAACTTTCTCATCGGCTTTTGTAGTTAAGAGATCCAGATTACAGACAAGACTTTGAAATGCTTCGCTTAATGTTAAGCCTTTGGCTACTGAGCAGCAGGAAGTGGGATTGTAAGAAGGACTGTGGCCCACAGGATACAAGCTGAGGTTTGCAACAGAAGGAAGAGTTTATTGTCTTAACAGGGATGAGTGCTTAGCTTTTCACTACCACAGTGTTTTAGATCACGAAAATTTATGCACATTAGGTCACTTTTTGGCCAAGCCATTGCATTAAAATGTGAAACTGGCAGGAACTGGGATACTACCGTATAGGGCGAGGACAAATATTTAAATGGAGTTGTGAAAAAATTAAGGAAATATATATGTCCAAAGTTCTTCAGGTGGAATGGGACCACTGCAAAAAAATTTTATTCAGTGGAGGAGAGAAAAAAAATCCATATAAGAATTTACTTCAAGTATTGTTCAAAGTGTAGAGTGAATGTTAAGAATTGGAAACAAAAAAACAGTGTAAGATGTGTCACAGCACAGCTCGGGTGGCCAGGCACTGCTGCCTTCCCAGAAACATCTCCAGAAACTGGGGGAAGGACGCCCCAGTCAGGCAGAGGGGTGCGCGCCAACTCGCACATGCGCCGGGGTGTTACAATAAAAACGATGGAGGCAGGAGGGGCTCCTGTATGGAAGTCCAGCAGGGTTTATTGGATCTGCGCGCTGAAGAAGCCAGGAACAAAGAACCACGTGGAATGGAGAGTCCAGGGTGATATGCAGGTATGGAGGGGGTGGAGCCAAGCGGCAGGGACCAGTGAACGGAGACCATAGGTGGGAAGACAGACACATTCCCCAATGGGGAGAGCAGCCAGGGGAGATGGGCAGGGGGACAAACCAACGGGGGTACAGAGAACGGGGAACTCACTAGAACATAACCACACACAGCAAACTGGGGGACGAGCCGGCCAACGCGCCCACTGCGGGTGGGGTTGCGGGGTACAGAACATGGCCACACAAGGCAAACGGGGGGAGTGGAACTGGGGGTACCTGGCATTTGGTCCTTGGACTTCTATGGGACAAGCCTAAACCTAGGGGGTGCCTTCCCAGGGCATCCACGAAGATGGAGATGGAATGAACAATTCCAGAGGATAGTAATAAAAGCAAGAAGTGATAGTAGAGAGTCTTTATGAGACAGTTTGCTGCAGCTCCTGTTCACAGAATTTCCTATACCTGAAATTCCCAGGAAGAACTGTGGTTTAGTTTTGAAATTCCCAATAAGAACTATTCATCTGATGATGGAATACCAGGTCGAAAGTGCTTGAAAAATGTAAATCAGAATTATGCTACAATTAATGAATTCATATTTGTAGTAAAACTATGGGTGGACTTCACCCCAGAACAAGGTGCTACAATGTGTTTTTCCTTGTTTTCTGCTGCAACTCTGATACATGCTTACTGAGGTATCTCCATAAAACTGCCATTTCAGTACCATTTGTCTACATAAGCAGAGCAGACTGAAAGTCTAGGAATAAATCTGCATCTAGTAGATACCTGTTTTAATTTGAATTTTTTACAAGTAAACTAGGAGGATATATGCTGAATGGGGAAATATGTGCCAGCAAAGAAAAAAATTGTTTTTTATATCAACTATTCTATTACTCAGAGCTTTAAGCATAAATTTGTTCTGTACCTTCTACTCTGTGTGTGCACAGCCTGTGGACTGACACTGCTAAAATGACACAAAACAATATGGTTTTGTACAAGCTACACCTTTAGAATTGAGTCCATATTCAGCTGTAATTTCAAAGGCCAGCTATCAGATAGCTTTGAATTATGGAGGTGTTACTTCACTGAAGGGAATTCTCTGGATAATGGCAGTTTATAAATGCTGCTTTAATTTTTTTTCTTAAAAGAACAGCAAAACTGAAACTGGAATCTGCTTCTGGAACAGATTTAATTACAAATTTTATTTATTTCTTCTTCTGTCTACAAATAAGCCCTTAAGCAACTCAAAGCCCCTCTGAAGCAATGTTTGAAGTGACAAATATGATCAGTCCCTGACAGGCGTGTATTAACCAAAGGGGCTCTTTATTGTTTTTAACAGGAGGTGGGTAAGGGGCTTGCACCACCCAGCAGTCTGTAATACTGTCACTCTGGCTTACATTCGCTACTCCATCTTGAAGGATACACTATGCTAAAGGGATGAAATCCCATTAATAAAAATGGAAACATTGGAGTGATTGCACTTAAGCCTGGGATACAGAGATGTCAAAGGCCATCTAGACTTGCTGCCCTGTGGTCTCCCATCTTGCAGAGGTACCCTGGTGTCGTGGTGTCCTGGTTCTGGTCAGGACAGGAGTAATTTTTTGCAGTAGCCAGAAGTGGGCGTGGCTGGGATGCTGAGCTTATTCTGTACCACTTCACATCATGGCCAGCGGTGGGGGAAAGGGACTCTTCTGAGAAGAGTTTCCTTGCAGTGCAGTAAGCATTGCAGAGCATGCCCTCTGGTATTGTCTGCTATCAGGGATTTTTTTCCATGTGTGTAATTTATTTTCTTGTACCCTCTGTCATTATTATTGTTGTTATTACTGTTCATTTTCTTGTTTCATTGCTGTTTCCAATAATTTGTTCTTATCTCAACCTCTGACCTTTGCCTTTTGTGTCTCCAATTCTCTTCCCTATTCTGCTACAGGGGATGGAGAGGGGAAAATGGAGGAGTAATAGAGAGTGGAATGTGGTTTGGAGAGTCTCGGTGGGTGCACTGAATTGGGCACTGCCATTCCTAAAGCACAATGTGTGTAAAGTCTCACTGCCCAGAAAACTGCATTTGACTTAAAGGGAAACAGCTGCTTCCATTATTTGCTGTTTTGTTGAGAGTAAAACCTAACAGCATTAAAAGTAAGGAGAAAGGTGAAGAATTGCTTTTTCCCTACAGGTCAGTCAATGCATTTGTTTAGCAACATGCTGTGGCTTGGCTCCTTCTTGCAGGAAATAGAAGCATAAAAGAAAGGTTCAAAAGCTTTGTTTGAAGGGTTGGGAAAGGTCAGAAGTTATACATGAAGGAACAATGAGGAATGAGGAGTGAACCTTAAATATCTAACATGGCACTTTTATAAATCAAGTATTGTACTTTGCAAATCCTAATGCAGAGATGTTGACTGCCATGCTCTATATGATTTGATAATTAATTACATTTTGAATATTATTGTAATCTGTTGTAAGTGATTAACTAGACTCATTCACAACTATATTTCTAAACAAGATTAGTTCCTCTGGGTCCAGTTACTGGAAATTGTTTTTATCCTTTAAAAACGGTATGGAAAAAGAATTGGCAAAATTACAATATTTGTCATTCACCAAGTGCCAGGACCTACTCATATCAGATCATTTTTTCTGACAAGGACAGTATTTCACAATACCTTCTGAGTGTACCTTTTCACAAGCTTATCAAGGTAGTGTAAAAATAGCAATAGTTTTCAAAACTCATTTAGGTCTGTTGTAAGGCCTAGAAAAATGTGAATGTCTGGCCTACTTTTCAATCTGGGTAAAGAAAGAGGTAGCTGATGTGATGTGATGGAGCAGGGAATCCTGAACTCTTTTCTTAGGGGCTATGGCAAAGGTACTCAAGCCTCATCTTTAATATTGAGGTCACTGGCTAATATGTGTCAGGAGAGCATAGAGCTGTACCAAATACTCCTGTCAAGAGGACGTGCAACAAAGCAAATCAGAATTGGAAATCAAATATAATTGAAACCGACACATGGAAAAATGGGACAGTGATATATTCTGCTTTTGGTAATTCAGCTTTGGTAAAGAATTTTCATCTGAAACTTAAACCAAATAGTAAATAAAAACTTAATCTGATGAAAAGCACAAGACTACTTGCTCGAATAGAGCAGAGGCCCCCGAGGAAGCACTGTATTAGAAAGGGACTTTTTCTTAGAGATACCATACAACTGCTTTATACCATAGCATAACTGATCAAGGTATACATAACAAATTCACAGGTAACCAATTTTCATGTATTCAGTATGTATTCAACCATAATTATATGTATGCACCTCTTTGGGTACCATACCTTTTTTGAGCTAAGAATATTGGAGTGCACTATCCCCAGGACTCTTCAAAGCTGAGTCCAGATTCCAAACCTGAAAGCTGTCAATGAGGGTTGAGTCTGTACCTGGGAATGCCAGGGAGTACCGAGCTGGCAGACCCCAGCCCCAGCAGAATGCAGTGTGCTGTGCTCTGACCCATGTGAGAGACTGATCCAAAATCCCTCCTGTTTTTGCCTCACGATTGCCGTAAACCCTGAGACCCTGAAAAACCCTTTATGTGCAGGGGGGCCCTGAGCCTGGCTGAGGTAGGATGTCTGCCAAGTGTTACCTGCAGGGTGCAGGTGTGTGCTGACTGGACTGAGAACTGGTCAAAAGACAATGCTCTCCCTGGCTGTAAAAGCAAACACAGCTCGCCACAGAGGCTGGCAAAGAACAATGGGACAGTGGACTGACCACGCTGTGCTGGCTGCAGAGTTGAGCAGAAACGAACGGCCTGTTCCTGTTCCAACCCTATACCTTGCCTCTTGGACAGTTGCCACTCGCTTTTGCTGTGTTTACTGCGAAACAGTGACTATTCCCCACCTGCAAACCCAGCAGCTCTCCTCCCCCCCCTGCTTTTGCAAGGACTATAAAGAGACCCTCAAATCCACCATGATTTTGAGGCCCTCCCCACGGATGAAGACGCATCTATTAGACTGAAAACTTCTCCTTCAGATCTATGAGGATTTAGTCTCGTCTGTTGGTAGCTATTCTCCCTATACCCTCTTTCCTAAATCTTTTTCTCTTTCTTATTTCTCTCCCTCTGTCGCATTGAGTTTTTGAGCATAAATAAACTGTTTGATTTTTTAAGTTGAAGTTGATTTTCCCTTATTACTTTCGCACTCTGAGGTCAAGTTAAAAGAACCTACACAAAATCTCGCTTGTAACTAAGCGGATCGTGACAACCCACAAGGAGGGGCTCCTCTGACTGCAACAGTTGCACTTCCTAGCTTCAAAAGGGGCTCAGATTGCTGTCACTTTCTCTACCATTTCCATACTTAATAAAACTAACCAGCTCTGAGTGTCAGTGCCTTTCTTACTGGGATCCCAAAAGAACTGGCACCTCCTCGGTGTAAAATACTGTCAATTTTCAAAGAATGTATCAGTACTCTCCTGTTGGTCCTCAAATTAATTTTCAAAGGTTGGATATTAAAAAATGCAACATTGGTCTAGATCTAAAAGAGAGCACTGACAAGTTCAAAATAGAAGCAGCAGAGTAAACCACATTTTACAATAGATGTGTCTGAACAGTTTCAAAATAGATATGGACAGGTGTGCACCTGTGTCCAGTACAGGCTCTAACTTTGCAGGGTCAGGAGCAGATGCTTGCACTAAGGCACTGATGTTTGGCCATTGCTGCCTGAGATGTCCTGGTCTTAGTTAAAGAGAAGAGCATGAAAATTGACAACATAATAAATAACTTGGAAAGTTGTTAATCCAATAATTCTGGCATGTTCACAGAGTCAGGACCTTGATGAGATGTGGGATTTTGGTAAACACATATAAATTTGGTTGTAGTGGTTTTAGTTCACCATCCTCACACGACACCAATTTAATGTAGTGGGTTGAGCACTCTGGCCGAACACCAGTGCATCCACTAAACTTATTTACTCATTTTCTGCTGTGAGATAAGGATTAGCAGAAAAGCAAAGCAGGCTCAAAACTTTAAAAGGTATAAAGAAAGCTTTATTAACAGAACTAAAAGAAGAAATAGTAAGAACCAGAATAACTTCCCCCTACCTCATTTTCTTTTTCCCACCAACAATGTAAAGAGACAAAACCTGAGACTTTCAGTCAGTTTACCACCTCTAAAATAGTCTTTCTTCCGTTCACATAGGGAGAACTACCCCCTACTAGTCTCCTACCATGCCATGGAGACTTTTCCACAAGAAGACAGTTCTCTCATGGCTTCAACACACAGCGAATCAGCTACCCAGAAAGGAAAATCTGTTTGCAGTGTGGAAGTTCCTTCCCTCAACCTGCAATTCTTCCCACAGCTGCTTTCGAGGGCTCACCTCTGTCTAATGGGGTACTATTTAAAGGATGAACTGTTCTAGTAGAAAAGCAAAGGGTCTTCTCTTCTCTCTCTGGAAGCAAGGTTTCTCCTCGTCTATCCCTGGGGCAAGGGTTCTCATCTCTCTCATCTCTGTGGCATGGTTCATCTTTCTCTGTTCAAGTTCCTCATTAATCACAGCTACTTCNATGGCCTTACAAAAGAATTTCAGCTTAAAGCATCTCCTGTTTCTCCTCCCTCTGGACTTCAACTCCATTAACTTTGGTATCTCCATGATGGTTTCCTCACATGCCTTCACTCTTTCCTTTTCTTACTCGAGAGAGAATTGATGTCTGTAAGTTTCATCTGTGCACTTGGAGAGTTAGTATCTCTCCCAGGCTCTGCTGTTGGTCACATGGTCTCTGCTGGGCAGTGGCTGGAGCTGCTGCAGACTTTTCCCAGGGAGAAGGGAGGAGGCAGAATGGCAGGATCTCAGCAGCCAGGCCAGGGTTCAGCTGTGGCAGGATCTCAGCTGTGCCCGGCCCAGCTGAGTGGGCCTTGCCCAGCCCAACCCTGCGGAGCCGACAGGGCCTGACCGAGCAGGCCTGGCCCCAGCCCAGGCTGGCCCTGCCGGGCCGCACGGGCCCCGTTACCTCTTCAGCAGTCGGAATCAAGAGAGAGATTCCCGGGCTTCTCCTTTCCTAAATGTGAATCACATAGGCATATTCAGGTTCTTAAGTGGCTAAACAGAGTGTCCATCTTAGAACTAGCCAGCCAATTGGTTCTCTCAGGCCTGAAGGAAGCTGTCAAGTTCCTTGCAGGGAAAAATCACTTTTCAAACCACAACATTGGTTATGATCCATAAATTATTCAATTTCCCAAATTAAGAGAAGGAATAACATGGGGCAGAAAAGTGCAGAAAAGTGAGATTCAAACACAGATCAGGAAAGAAAAAATTAATTCTGACACAACAAGCTGAAAGGGAAAGATAATTAGTCAGAAAAAATGTATTTAGAAAATCACAATAGCAAGTATATTTTATTGCAATTTACTTAAAAAGTAGACGTCAGCCTGAGCAAACATATTATCTTGTTAGAATTACGTCTGAAGTATTTCCTTTCTTATCTCCATGGACAGAAAATATCTGACTAATACATAATTTTTAAGCCAGTCTAGGCAGGAACCACAGCCAGACTTGGGAATCATATGTGCTATGTCCCTTCCAGACAGGCATATGGAGACCATCTTTGTTGTATGTTTCGTGTGCTTATGAAGAGATGCAATTCATAAATGAAACAGATTAATGGGGGGCCTGTAAATAGAAAAATATTACTTTTTTTTCTCTTACCTACTCCTATTTAGGCAGGGTTGTCCTGAGAACATACAGAGAAAGAGATTTCATCTTTAATAAATCTTGGGTTCATTCATCACCAAAACCTGTTGGATTATTTCTTGCTTCCAGAAGTCATTAAAAGCCTGGCAGTTGTTCCTGACTGTCCTGTTCTGAAAGTCCTTTCTGAATTTTGAAAATTTCACCATCAAAAAATGCTAAAAGAGCTTAAGTGAGAATTTTCAGATTTTAAATGATAGTGAGTTAGAGGGAAGCAGCTCTCTCTCCACACAAGCTGCTGTTGTACTGGCAGCAAATCCACTTCCAGATTTACATTTGTACCCAGCTATGTTCTCTTACACCCCCTCTCCAAAAGTTTATTGTCTCCCCTGGATTTGAGCATGGCAGCTCTCCAAACAAATTTTAAATGTCCTGGCCTAAAACAAAAGATTTCCTTAAAAAGAAATGTTAGAAAGTGATCACTTAGTCTGTGTTACTCCACAAATGCACCTGTGAAAAGAGTCACATGGAAAGTTGGGTTATCAGAGCTAAGAAGCAGTGGCAATAAGTGACAAAAATGGTGGGTGTAACTTTTTAAACTGGATTTGCTGATGAGCAAATGTGACACGTAGCCACAGCTAAAAAGACCAAGTGGACAGGGCAATCCTTGGGTAGTGTATCACAAAGTATTTGTACTTAATTTTTTAAAAGCTGTTGCACTGGAGGACATCTGGAGATCTGTTCAAGTTTCAGAATTGTCTCTGTTAATCTTAGACTACCTTTTTAATATAATATCCTAGATAATATCAGCCCATTTTTTTCAGACTGAAAAAAAGACACTATTGTGCAGAGGTGCAAAAGATATACACCACCCTTATTCTGAGACACAGGAATATGAAGGATCAGACAGCTCAGAACTGTACTAACCATGCCAACATGGATTTCAGTCATCTCTGAGCACTGGCAGGACAAGTTTACATTTATGAAGGACCCAAGTGAAAGACTCAGTCCTCTGCTGAATAATCACAGCACTTTGTGCAGAGATCGTTGTTTTTGTAAGGTGCGACTAGCCTTGCCTTAGGAAAAGGCCCATATTGAATTTAACTCTGAAGGAGACAGAGTGAAATTTCGCCCAGAGGAGTTCACATAAGTGAGACTTCACCCAGACAAGTACCTATGAGGAGAACTTAATCAAGGAAAGGAAAGGAACTTTCTTAAGGAAGACATGTGTGCTAGCATAATTCAGTAGAATTTTACTGGCTAAACATCCTAGAAGTTTAAACTATACAGAACAGAGAAAGCATAGGAGTTGGAGGAAAAGAGAATAGCATATTTTACATGCTTTTGATTCACCTTCAAAAGAACTTGCAATTGCAGATGATGACCATAGCCATAGAAATGAGGAGAATGACACACATTTTTGAAATCACTGGTTTTGTTACTCTTTATTTTTTTGCATTTTTTAACTATTCAGAAGAGTTTCTAGCAAATCTCTGGTACTTGGTTGTCAAGTAAATTTAGCTTGGACATGTTTTCATGTTTCCAAATTAAAAAATCTGTCTTTTCTTCCAGAGCAACTTAAAACTTTTTCCATGTCACAAGTTTTAGCCATGTCTGAACTATAAAGTCCTCACATTCCAATATTTCTTTTAGTACACTGATAGGTAAATAAACATACCTACTTCCTAACACAGATCGATGACTTCTGTACATGGAAAAGCACAAATGGGATGAGTTCCTATCCAAAATGTTAACAGCCAGTTAAAAAGACACAACAGTTGCAGTGACCTCAAAATACCTGTGGCAAAACACTTACTCAAAGAGTACCTTTGGCTATTTTCTAAAACACAGGGACACATTTAAGAATTAGAGGCTGGAGCAGTGCTTTGCAGGTAGCCCCATATTCCTTCAGAAAGAGAGAAATGGAGATAAGTTCTACTGCGGGTTGTTGACACAGCAAAAATGTAGGCTGGGGTGTGGCAAAAGCAGTCCTAAAATTGTTTTATAAAATGAAAAATTACAAGTCTAAATGCAAGCATTTTGCAGAAATGCATCCTGTTCGAAGCCTTCTGCTGGAACATAGACTATGCTCAGCTGGAGGCTTGCCAGCTGCCTGGCAGCACCAGATGCTGAAGAGCCTTGTTTTTCAGGCTCTATTGCTCTAGGGCTGTGTCACCATGTGGATGGCTCTGGGCCTCCAGGGCTCCCAGGTCATCTGCTTCCCATCGTGGAGTCTGGAAATCAGATCCTGGATCTGAGATCAGTGTGTGAAGGACAGGCTTCTCTTCCCACTCCTTAGCAGAAAGCTGCCCATCCAGAGCATCTGCATTAGGATTCATTTCAGGATTTCTTCTGGGGTTGAAGTCATTGTTTCAGAATTACTAACACATCTGAAAAACTCAATGTGCTTGTAATAAATAGGTACTTGCACCAGATCTAGTAGAAAAAGGAGTTTTAAAAGGACGTTCTAGCCCTTCTCCCACTCCCATGCAGGACTAAACATTTCCTACTGATGTTTGCTTTGGGCAGATGCAGCTGACCTTGCTGCCCACAGTGAGGCCAGGAAAGGACTTGGGCAGCGACTTGCGTGAGGAGGAGTTTTGCAGCACGGCAGCTGCTGGAATGGACACATGGCTGTGGGAAGCACAACACCTCTAGAACTTCTCTAAGTCTATCCCACCAGTGCAGAGCCAGGATGAGCTACACCTCATCCACACAGCTTCATATTTCTGCCAGGAAAGACTGAAATAGCCACCTCATAATGCCATGAAAACTGTGTGGCAGGAAGTCTGCAATATGGATATAAGTTTGTAATGGAAATCATTTTGTACGTAATAAGTACTAAGCAATAATTAGCTAATTTAAAAAGTCACGAGGATGAGGGAAACAAGGAAGAGGAAAGCACATTATAAAATCTGAAGTGCTGAATAATATTTTAATAATCAGTGAATATTGCATGTCTGTTTCTTAATAAACCAGGAGGAATTTATATACGGATTTCACTAATATGCTGTAAAGCTTGGCATATTATAAGACATTGTTTACAGAGAAAAAGCAGCCTTAATATCTCTCCCAATCTGTCACTAACAAAAGAAGCTATATCACTAAACTAAGATCTTGCTTGGGGAGCTTTGCCGGCTATCTAACCAACAACATTCATTACTGCCTCACATTTGAATAATTTGACACATTTTTTGTGAAATAAATACTACATATTTGGAAATGAAAATAAGAAAAATATGTCTGTTAACAATTTTCATAAGTTCTTATTTCAGACCAGACAATGCAAATTTATCATATATCATAAGAAAAAACCATAGATTGTAATGGATATTTTGGGAAAGTAGCAAAAAGCAGAAACATGATAAGATAAAGTTGTACTAGCCATTTGTATTTACTTTAACTGTGTCAAACCTTCCATCAAGTTAGTAATAAGCATGCAGGTCATTAAACAGCTTAATTGAATTTGAGTGACATCTGCTTTTGAACAGTTAGATGGCACAGCATATTTTCATAATGAAACAATTTCCTTAATTTTAATTTTCTTTCACTGAAGGGTTATTAAGTAGTTCAGCCCTTAAAGTGCTTATTTATTAGTGAAGCCCAGATGGCCAACCACTATAAGTGTAAATAATAGGTGAGCCAAGTCAGACCTTAATTAAGAGATTGCAAATTAGAGGAACATCATTCCGATCATAGGGGCTAACATTACACTTTGCTACTATTCAAATTCCATAATGGTTTGTGCAGAGAAAAAAATCTGCACCCTAAATATGTCTCATTCAAAATGCATTCTGAGGTAAGGAGAGGTAAGGAAAATGTGTGATATTCCTGGTGTGATCCCAGTACACAAAGCTCTGTCATTGATTCTGTTGAACTTGCAACCCCTTCATGTATTTGCAAGGTGCTATTACTTCTGTATTTCACATGACCTCGATGGGAACTGAGGGTATTCAGAAGCTGAAGGATTGGGTGAGACATCTGTCACACACATTTAGTTATAAATCTGTCTTGTTTTCTCACTCTGAAAGGAAATGAGTGTGTAATAGCCACATATAATTTTTTGTCTAAATGTAAGTAGTAGCTAAGGATTGCAACACAGTGTGAGGCAGATATCTTTCTTCTCTGAGTCAACTGGTAAATTTAGCATGTGCCAGCTCCTGTGGAACTGTTTTCTTGGGTGAATATAAAAGTAGAAACCCAGAGCCCTCCCAGGACCCATTTTAGCAGTCATTCTGTCCCAAAATACCTCCTTTACACAGGATGAATAAAGGAGTTCTGATTTAGACTGTAGTGGATTTGAATTTTCTGATGATCCACAGGTACCACTCTAGCCAGTTTTCTGTCTGCTTGGCACAAAGCTGGTGGAAAAGACCTCAAAAGACCAAATGTATTGACAAAGGATCATGTCAAATTTAAGCTCTTTATAAATATAGATTTATGGTTCCCACGAGATATGCTTTACACAGCTGGGCTTTTCTGTGGTTCAGCTTCTGTTTTCATTGTTTCTTTCTAAGCTGGGTACTTGACAAAACTATCACAGCTTGAATAGCAAAGGCAAGGGTTTTTTTTGATGTTTACAGTTCCCAGTTAAATTCATGTCTCAGAACCACAAGAAGAAATTCCTTAACAAAACCTAATTCTAAACCAAGAAGAGAACAGTTGCAACCCAGGCATTCAATTCTGCTATTTAAATAACTGCAGATACTAATTAGATCCATTGTCCAGGCCAGTGCTCAAACACTGAAAATCAATTTAAGCTTAATGTTGCACACAACTCTTCCCAGTGTAAAGACTGAAAAATCCATAACATACTTCCTTTTCCCTTTAAACATTTAGGAAACATTTTCTGGGTGCTGCCATCAACAAAGCACCTAGAAGACACCAACTTTTAGTTGAATGTAGTCATGGCACAAACCCAGCGCTCCTTTTACTCCCAGCACTGGGTCCTTAGTCTATGCAGTGTCACAGGGAATTATTTATTCGGCAGTGCACACAGAGTGACATCATTCTAAAGTTCACCTCATTGCTTCTGGCTTTTCAGTCCCAAAGGCCACAGGCAATGAAGATTGCTTTGCTGACAAGGTTGGTGTTACCCACTGCAACCACACCACCTCACTGTGGGAGACTCTAAATCAATAGAGCCATGATTTTAGGCCTTCAGTTGAAACTCCCAACATTTTGCTCTTGTGGATTGAAAAAGCTGCTGGTTATATGGCCTTTCTAGCATGAAATGGGAGGTGATAGTCACACTGGATGCATTAAGGATGAGAAAAACAAACAGATCAAGGACAAACTGTTTGACTGGTGAACTGGTAAATAATGCAGTCAATACATTGCCAATGCTGCTGAAATCAATAGGTGCATTTTCGTTTCAATTTCAGGAAGAGTGGGATTCCACAGAAAGCTTCCCTGTGTTTAATTCCTGATGGGTTCTACACTCACAGTTAATTGCTTAGCAGTACCTACTTCCAGGCTATTCCTGACTAATTAGAAATATGAACTCTCTGGCACAGCATACCCCTAAACCACTAAACCACATCAAATGACATTATTCATCAGTGCTGTTTCTTATACTCTTTCTCAGCTTTTGTCAGATGAGAGACATTTTCCTAACACTCAATCTGAACTTCTTCATTCTATTTCCTCACATCCTGTTGCTGGTCCCCAAAGAGAGAAGATCAACAGCTCTGCCCACCTTGAGGAAGTTGTAGACTGTGATTAGGCACCCTCAACCTTCTCCTCTCCAAACTGAACCAACTAAGTGACCTCAGCTGCTCCTTGTAAGTCTCAGCATATTTCAATACAGTTTGAAATTGGGTCTTATCATGAAAAATAAGATAACAGTGTTAATGAGATTTTACTCTCTTTTTTTCTTCAGACTGTAGTGTATTTATTCTATAGTTAAATGGATATCCATCTATTCAATCTTACTTTAAAAGTCTTGCTTTGTATTATAATATGGGTCCAGCTTCTTATATCAGTAACTATTTTCACTATTTTGTCTTTGCTAATGAGTTATCTTTGAAAGACCAGCAGTGCAAGCTATGTGTATATTTATATATTTGCACATTGTCTTCAGCTGTGGGCCAGTGTGTAACTTGAAAGAAACTGGAGCAGCATAACCAGTCTCAGTAAGGTTATGCCCTTTCTTGTGGCTGAAAAATTAGACTCCACAGTATGAAGTGCAACCCAACAAAAGAGTGCCAACAACAACTAAAATGTCACTGCAGATTTTAAAATATTTGATGAATGAAAAAAGGAAAAGGAAACAAAGGACAGTGCATCCAGAACCCCATGTTACTAATTCTGCCAGGTTTATTTCTCATATTCTGGGAATAGTTTGGTAATGACTGTGATCTGAATTCCTATTCCTTCTTTATAAAGATTAATCGGGAAGCAAAGGAAAGACTGAGAATGTTAGATGTCAGCAGTAACAGGTGGAGACTTGAAGTGCTCTGTACCCTGTACCCTGCCTGGTGGCCAGTTCTCATGGAAATGAGAATGGACATATAACCTCTCAATTCCCTCATCTGGCTGAGATGGAGGTAATTTTGCTCCCAGAGCCCCCACTGCGCTGTGCTTTATATTGGGACCTAGAAAGGTATCGATAACACCGCAGTGTTCTGGCTACTGCTGAGCAGTGCTGGCACAGGATCCATGCTCTCACGCCAACATTCCACCACTCCACTGAGAGGCTGGGTGTGGGCAAGGTCTTGAGAGGGGACAAAATCAGGACAACTGACCCAAACTGA
>WEKY01031650.1:26755-263670 GCA_013390045.1 Picathartes gymnocephalus | reverse complement strand
CTTTCTCTCTTTCTCTCTCTAGTGTTCAAAAAACAAGGAGATGGGACACTGCAGTAAGGTTTAGTGGACATGAGAGCGTTTGGTCAAAGGTTAGACTTGATCATGGAGGTCTTTTCCAACCTTAAAGATTCTGTGATTTAACTTATTAAAGGGTGCCACCTTGAGCATTTTTGTGCATGAACTGGAATATGTTTTTTCAGCCAAATGTTATTTGAACTAAGAGTCATGCAACAAAACTGAGAATAGGGGTGGATAAAACAACAATATTTAGGGAGTTTCACATGGCCTTGAACCAGTGCAGCCTGCAAGCCCCATGAGAGCAGCTCTGCTCATTCATCTGGAATTCACATGGAGGCCTGAAGAAACATCAGGGTTTTCCAACTACTGGCAGCTGACTTGCCTAAAGAGCTGAGTCATTTGACCATAACAATCAGACCTCATATTGACTTCATGATGAACAGGACTCTTTCACAGGGATGAAAACCATTTGGGAGCTGATTTGAAGAGATGAGTTCCACCATGACCCAGCAACAAGGAAATATATTTTACCTGCCAGAATACACCTTTGCAGACTTTCTGAGCAGACATTCAATATGATGAAAGATAAACTTGTTAGGGGAGCAAACAAGAGCCAAAGAGTCTGGGGATGCTCTGCACAGAAGACCTTGTGCATGATCCATAGCTGGGTTGGAAGGGAACTGCAGAATGGAGATGGACTCCCCCATCTGGCCTTGTGGAGCAGGGAGTGAAGGAAAGGACGGGTTCCCTTTGACTGCAGGAGGTAAGAAGGACAGACACCTTTTGGACACTATAACCTAGGGTGGAGAGATATGTTTGGAAAACAGAATTTCCTCCAAGATACCTGTTCCCTCCCTGTCCATCTGAGGGACATTACTTAAGGTTTGAATCAATGAGGTTTCATTACACGTGACAGATTTCAGCCTCAAGGACAGAGTGAAGACATGGAGAAAATGCAGGTTTACTGGACAGTTTGAATATTTTTTCTTGGCCCACGTATTTTTCCTTGGTGATAGGAATACAGTACAGTATTATATGTTTTGGAGAAGTTATGGACTTGTTTGGAAGTATAACATATAGAAACTGTCTGTGAGCGACTTAGTCTTTAGCTTCAGTGTCCTCAAAAGCTGTGAATTATGACTTATTTTACTGCACTTCAAGGGTCAGAACTCTGTCCTAGTCTCTACCTCCTTGTTAAGAAAAAAAATGGTCTCCTAACTCTCACCAGTGAGGTTTTCCATTCCTGATGCCATATTGTTTCATTCTCTCCAGTCTTGTAATAAAAGTCTGTTCCATTGTCTCATTTCCCCCCTTTGCTGTTCTCCCTCTTGCAGTATTTGATTACCAGGGACTAAATTTGTGAAGTGCATTTAAATGCTTAAACTTTTTTTAAGAACCTGACTGACTTTTTTTCACCTACTGTGATGAGGATATAGGCCTAAGTGATTAATCTGTCTTCTTGAATAATGGCAAAAACTTTGCATCAGCATGAGAGAATCTAACCTTTGAAAAATTCCCCCAGGAGCATCCACTTCTGCTGGGGATTTCACTGCCAGTCAAAGCAGTTAATAAAAAAAGGAAAGCCAATAACACTGCCAGAAGTTTTTGCCACATAGAAGTCAGAGAATCAGTAGAGGCTGCCAAATGTAATGTATGGCATTATTAATATGAAGAATTTCAGATCAAAATAGGGCTTACTGTCCCAGTGACTGGGTCATGTGGAAGTGGCTGAGGAAATGGGGAGTCTTCAAGTGGAACTTTTAGAGGAGAGTGCTTGGGCAGACTTTGCAAAGTCATTAATCTCACTATTTCAGGATGATGAGAAAGTGAAAGATAGGAGAGGAGATATTCTAGCTGTAATGCTGGATGTGTTTCAGCAATTGGCCTCTGAGCTCTTCAGGATGTGGGAAGCCTTTCCCTTCTGGTGAGCAGTGTGGGCTACAGGTGCCTGGACAATGCTGAGGAGCAGGGTAGGAGCCTACCCAACCAGCCATCATGCCATCTTGGCTGCCTGCAGTGCCAAGGCACCGACACCATGAAAGAAAATCTTCTCAGCCTTGACCCCAGTACTTTTTCTCCTCTTCTTTAAAATGTCACACTCTGAACACATGGGCTTAAACCATGCAGAAATTTGCAGTTTGCCGTGGCTGGTAAGAATTCATTATGCAGTCATCATCTTTTCAGAAAGCCACAGGCTGTTTATTTGTTTAAATATTTGTCTTGTTTGTTTCAAATAAATGATCCCAACTCTTATTATCTGAACACGCTGTGTAATTTCATCTCTCATCTAGTGGGACCATGCTCTAGTACAGCTGCTTGGAAAGCTGGCAGCTTAGAGAAATATTCATGAGACATCCTGAGCCTAAAAACAGCTTGGTAACCTACAGAAGATCTTCAGCAGCTTCTGTTGAATGCACAATTTGACAAATCCCATCCTACTTATTGTGCGTGAATTATCTACCCAAAAAAAGTTGCTTTTTAAAGCATTGTTTGCTTTAAATAATTTCTCAAATGTTTATAGATTTTCTTGTGGCTGTTTCATGTCAAGATATTTCTTTGAGTGCAGAAGGGACATGCTGGGCTCCTGGTAACCACTCATTCCTTGATTGACCATAACCCTTGGAAGCAAAATTTTCTGTATATGTTTGGCTTCAGAAATGTGTTTGCATGAATGCTTCCAAGTTTCCTGGGCAGGTCTGTGGCTGTCCCTGGTATTCTGGGCACTCCAGGCACCCCAGGGATCTGGATCCATCACCCTGGCCCAACTATGGGACTGTGAGTGGGTAGGGAGCCATGAGTCCTCACAGGGGGTGAGGCTGAGAAGGAAAAGTGCAAAACTTGGTAATAGTTTTGCTTATATAAGCTCAGCACCAGGTTTGTGTAATCATTTTAAAGCAAAATTGATTCTTATCCTGCTGTGTTAGAGGTTTGTATTTAATTTAATTTAATTTAATTTTCTTATATTAAGAGCAGCTAGCATACAATAAAATGATGATTCAGGTAAGGTTAGCTGCTTCCATATGACTTTAGAAAGGAGCAGTATTGCTGCCGCACTGTAGAGGAGTGAAGGGCAGTAAACAAAGTGATTAACAACATAAATCTCCATTCCTTTTAACCTCTGATAGCTTTGACAGCAATATCAGTAGGTATTAGATTTTAGCTGGTCATCAGGTTTTGTTGTTGTTGTTGTTTGGTTGGTTGGTTGGTTGGTTTTTTGTTTGTTTTTGGTGGACCAGATTTTATTTCTGTAACTGTAGCCCTGCCCCAGCAGTATTAACTGGTCAGTCACAACTTTATTTTCTCTCATTACGAGCAGGAAGGAAGGTCTGTGGCAAAATACCCATCTGGAAGAACCCTTTAGTACCAAGACATGGGTTCATCCCATGAACACTGTGACCTTTCCCTTTCCCTTCCTTTCCCTCTGTCCTCACCATTGTGTCTCTGACCACTCTCTATAATTGAGCTATGAAATAAGAGAAGATTTCTCTTTCCAAGTAAAGTGAGATGAAGTGTTCCTCCTTGGAGTCGAGGGAATTGTTACTTTATTATTTTGTGTTTGATATAGATAATCTCTCACAACTGAAGGGCACTGCTACAAGCCTCATGTGTGTCCTGGGACATCTTCTTTAACTCTCTCATTGTGAGGGATCATTTGTAAGATAACAGGAAAAGCCCATTTTCCCAATGGGAGGTTTCCCAGCTCTCTAATTGGTGATATTTTTTTCCTCATTACATGTCATGGGCAGTTCATCAGCTCCTGCCTGAATTGCAAAGTGATTTTGAAATGTCTCAGCAATTCACAGGAAGCGTGCCCTCGTACCAGGGGAAATCAGAGTATTTACTTCCTCAGATACTTTCTCTCTTAATGTAATCATGCAGCTTTTCAACAAGGATTTAAAATTCTTGTTGATACAGCAAGGAAGGTCTGTTCTGCTTTTCATCCTGGTGATGCTTAGTGTCTTTAGGGACAGCTGTATTCCTCAAGAGTCTAAACTTTCAAGATTTTATAGCTCTCTGTGCTAATAATATTTGTCTTATAACACTATATTTAAAAAGGTAAGAGTGAAGTGCAACTGGGAAAGGCTGTACCTGGAAGATTGTTTCTGCTATGCAGAGCAAAATACCAACTGTTCTTTACGATATAAGACCACTTAACTAAAATTTGAAGTGGCATATTGCATTTGATTTTTTCAAGATAAAAATCATACAGTGTGCTTTTTGTGATGTCTTTATTTCAGTAGCATCACAGCAACAAAATATTACTGCCTGCTGATCATCTGGTAAAAATTATCCAGCATGCCTTGAGTGAGACAATATTGAGTGCATAAAAATGTTCCTATTTTCAGTAAATCCTCCCAGTGATGGAGACACTAATTTGGTTACTTTAAATCTTGTTTGATCACAGAAAGGCTCTGGCAGCAGACCTGCAAGAACTAATGCAATATGATGCAGGTGATCCACTCACAGTATTTTTAGTTAAAACCAATGGGGATCAAGATTTTAGCCTTCAAAGTGTGATGCACCATATATTATGTGTGGCTCAGGTGTGGGATTGAACTCACCTTGGATTTGGTGTCAAAATTACCTGGATGATGTATGAACAGACTGGGCCAGCTTAGGGCTGTGTGCTGGCACTGGGAGGGGAGAAGCGAGACCACGCCAGGGTCTCAGTGCCACCAGAGAACCTTGACTGATTTTTTTTTTTTTTTACAAGGACAAGTAGTGATAGGACAAGGATGAATGGCTTCAAATTGACAGAGGAGAGATATGAGTTAGATATGGGGAAGAAATCCTTCCCTGTGAGGGTGGTGAGGCCCTGGCACAGGTTGCCCAGAGAAGCTGTGGCTGCCTCATCCCTGGAAGTGTCCAAGGCCAGGTTGGACAGGGATTGGAGCAACCTGGGATAGTGAAAGGTGTCCCTGCCCATGGCTGGAGGGGGTTGCGACTGGATGAGATTTAAGGACCCTTCAAACCATTCATTGATTCTCTGATTTCCTGAGAAAAAAAATATTACCTGAAGCCCATGGACTGGAGTCAGTTTAAAATATGTCTATTTGCTCACCTTACAGGCTGTTAAGTGTGGCTGAAGAGACATGGAGATCCCTGTCTGAAAGCTGTTGTCCCCTCGTTGCTGTGGAAGATTTATAACAAAATTTTGCCCAGAAATGACTAAACAGAAATGGTCTATCCATCTGCCCCATGAATCCCAGATGGAGGGAACTGACTTGTCCCATCCTGTTTTGCTACAGTGATGCACAGTGTGAGATGTCAGACTGCACATTCGCCTTGTGACTGCTAAGATCAGTGTTAAAAAACGGGGATTTGAAACAGGGATTGCTTGAACCTTCCGTTAATGCTGGATTCATGGCTGGAGCCATGGCTGGAAAGATCTGTAGTGTGTCTTTATGTACATGGAGGGTAATGCTCAGAAAGTACAGGAGTGCTTTTTTTTAAAGGCTTTCTGGAAATTACCACCAAGATGACCAATATGGAAAAATTAAGGTTTTTGCATTAAGGATTAATGCAAATTAAGGATTGTGCTCTACAGCAAGAAATTGAGAGAAGTTGTTTTCACTCTGAAGGTGCAATACCACGTTGGGGTAGGTGGCCCTCTGCACATGGAGCTGAGGTCTGGATCCACAGTCATGGCATTACCTACAGCTGCAACTAGTGATGAACATCCTGTAGAGAAAAATTGCAGGATTTTTTCAAATCCTTCCGATATATCTGTGAGCATGAATGACACTGTCATTATCTCACTGGGTGTTAGAAGTGCTATCTTTTGGTTTTCAGCTGTATCTCTTCATTTGAGCAGAGAAACATTTCTCATGCACCATTGTGCAGAGGTAAATCCACTGTTTCTTGTGTGTGTGTGGGTCTGAGAGGTACCAGTGTTGCTGGGAGCCTTTGTAATACATGGTTTTTGTCTTTCTATGAAGAGGTACCCATTTAAAATTTGAATTAAAATATGCTGTGCAGGCAATGGACAGAGGAGAGCATAGACTGGAAGCTCTGCCCCAGTTGGAGGCAATACTTCAAGTATTGGAAAGGGAGAAGAAATTGCATCTGTAGTGGTGGGATCCCTGACCTAATGTTGTTTGGGGAAGGGCAGGGATGCCAGGGCTGACACAGTGAGCAGGGCAGAGGAGTGGGCAGCCACCCCCATGGGCAGCTCTGATGCACAGGTTTGTTTGCTCCTGCTCCTGTGGTCACGCCCCAGTGACAAAATGGCAGGACTAGAAGAGGAAGCAGAATTAACCCCAAATTAAAAATATCAGGCAGCGAATTAATCAAGGAAGGAAACTCTGGGTTTATTACACTGAGCATAAATTCCACCTAGATGGCAATACTGAAACCAGACAAGGAGATGGGTATGACTGGAATGTTAAAATAATTTTTTAAATGATTTATTTAGCAGGATCTGATTGGGCTGGAGGGTAGGGGTAGTGATACTGACACAGATATTGCTTCTTGTTGGAGTTAGTGACAGCTTGGAAGCAAGTGACCTTTTGGCACTAAGGGTTAAAATATAAGAAGATAAAGTACAGCATTGGGTACTTCTTATAGCAGCTACTGACCCCAAACCACACCCTCAGAATAAGCACAAGTGGCTCAACTTCCCATCCCCTATAACACAGCCCCTTGTCGTGCTACAATCACATACAGGCAAGTAAAAATTAGAGTCTGCCAGGTTTTAAAGTGTTGAATCCCAAGAAAATGCAACATTTAAACATTATTTTAACAGACCTGGAGAATACAATCACCAAATTGAAATGTAGCACTGGCTGAATGAACCTCATTGTGATTGTGCCATTTCCAAGCTGTGTCCCGTGTATTTATGGGTACAAATCCCACAGCACATGTGTGTGTGCAGGTATCTGCAGAGCACACACACTCCCACACGCACACAGAGTGCATTTGCATTGGCACAGCTAGGGTCAAGAAGCCAGTAAGGACTAAAAAAAAAATAAATGTGAAGGGATTTAATCCGTTCCAATTATCAATCATGTTCCTTTGGTTTCAAACCTATTAGCAGACACCAGGGAATTAGCAATTAGGTGTTCAGAGACTGAAGGATAGGTCAATTTAAGAATAAAGAAGTTGATTTTCCAGCAAAAGATATCAACAGAATCTCATTTAATTAAAATCAAACATTTCATTTTATTAGAGGTAGATTTGCTATGGTACATATCTCTGGTTATCCCCATAAAGGGACATTAGGGGCATTTTGCATTAACTCTGCAAGGAAGGGTGCGATAGAAAATACAGCACAAGAATATCCTCTTGAAATTCTTATAAAAGTGGAATGTTATATTTACAGATTCCAGGAAGATTAGCTATCCATATGGCAACAAGGAATGCCCACCATTACAACTGAAGGATACAAACACTTGGGAAAGGGTTCACTGATGTGCTTTGGTTTTAAGTTAAATATCAGAGGATCAGATTGGGAGAGTATAGGGCAATACTGGGTCTGTGTGTCCTCCTGTGGGTCACCAAGGTCTGGACACTGATACTGCCTAACGAAGAGGATTCCTGGATTGGGACTGATCTGTATATACAGATAGTTTATATAGATACCCATATAAAGTATATACACACACAAAAAATCAAATGTATTTAGTGGTGGTGCTACTCCTGTGCTTTTCTGCCCAGTCCCACTTCCCCATGTCCCGCTGGTCCCTGGGCAAGCTGGGGGGTCACTGCAGCCCTCACCTTCAGCTCAGCCCTCCCTGGTGCTCACAGTCCTCTGTGGCTGAGCATTGGGTAATGTTCTCTTCCCTAAAAATTGCATTTTTATGTGACATTTATTTCAGCTGTTTGTTCCTGTTGTCCTTATTTTCATTAATGAGGACACAGACATGGGCCCATGTGCCAATACTTACTGTGCTGAAAATGTGAAATGGTAACTTGGTAAGATAAAAGGCTTTCTAATGGTTTATCAATTCTCGAGCTAGCTGTTTCTGGTTCTGTCTTAAGCTTTAAATATTTGCATTTAGGTCCAGATTGCAAGTAACTGGTCTCAGAAGAACATGTGAAACAGGAATTTTAAATGGAAATGAGGAATGGAAAACGTGGCATTTTGGAGCTGGGCTTATCTGAGCATGCAGCAAAGATGCAGTTGTCTGCTAAAGCAGTGACTTCGCTCAAAGGACATTCAGCAGGGCAAGCTGGATGCTTTTTTTCTGCCTGGAAAATGCAGGCTGCCTTCCTGCCATGTTCCCTTCATAATGCATTTTAATCAAGTCACAGGATGGTGAATTTGCAGTCAATCCAAGCCAGGAGTCTGTTATCTCATCGAAAATTATTTTATAAAATAGAAACAATTTAATACCTTTGTATAAATTTATGTCCACTGTATAGTTGGGATTTAATATGAAATGTGATTTCTGTGCAGCTGGATGGAAAGTGGATAAATAAAAGCTGCAGGAATGATTCAGTTTGTTTTTTCCTGGTCATGAGGGGTGTGTTCATTGTGTTGATTGCTGTTCAAGGCAAGCACATTAATGAAGCACCTTCTCTTGCATTCTCCGTGGCAAAATCACATTAGTTGAAACAGCTTGCACACAAGTGGTGCTGTATCATATATAATGAGGAAATAATTAAAGAACCAGACATTCCCATCAAAATGTGTCACTGTGAAAGAGCAGCCAAAGCTGTTGTGGTCTCTGCCCTCTGTTTCCATGTTTCCACCTGTGAGGCGAGCAGGCAGAGGCGAGCACTGGTGCTTGTCATCCCCAAACCCCCTGGTGTGACATCTTGTAACCATAAAGCACTGGCACCACCATGGAGCACAGGCGAGGTGGGAACTGAACGTGAATGTGTTTGATAAACTCATTTAAATGACGGTGTGGAAATGTGGGTTTGCTTGCAGCAATCGATGCTGCTGGAATTGTCTGTCTGACCAGGGCCCCTTGCACCAGCTGAGACAGGTTGCCCTGAGGGGCAGGACTGGAGCAAGATGAGTTCCCCAGCTTGCATTTGCCATTGTAAAGATTCTAATTTTGTCTATATGACGTTCGTGTTCCTGAAAGGCATGAAGCTGTGTCAGGGAAGGTTCAGGCTGGATATTAGGAAAATGTTCTTCCCCCAGAGGGAGGCTGGGCACTGGAACAGGCTCCCCAGGGAATGGTCACAGCACCAAGTCTGACAGAATTCAAGGAGCATTCAGACAATGCTCTCAGGCACAGGGTGGGCTTCTTGGGGTTCTGTGCTGGGCCAGGATCTTGAGTCAGCAATCCTTGTGGATCCCTTCCAACTCAGGAGATTCCATGATTCTATGATTTTGTGCGTGTCCATATTTCCAATCTCTCCTTTACACCCTGGGGGCATTTTCCTGCAGTCCTGCAAGCATGATCAGCTGCTCCCATGGATCAGTACTTCTGGTGTATGCAGGCATGCAAAAATCAGACTTGACCTAAAGCCCAGGAGTGAGGGCAGAGGTACCTGCTGTCACACAGCACCCACACTGCAGAGTAATGGGGATTTCTGGGGACTGTGGAAAGGATAGAGTGGAACCGGTAAGTGAAAGGTCAATATTAATGCTGGGAATAAAGGAGAGAAAAATCATGGTAAATAAAAGAATTGCTGACAGCAATGGGAAATGAATAATTTCATACAGCAGCTATTGCTGAAAACTATTCCAAAGGACTGGTGGAATTGTTCATTGTGCTAATTCAAAGTTACCATCCCTAGCCCTGGTGACTGCTGATAAGAGGAGGATCAGCACAACTCGCTGCTACCTGAAAGCGCTCAAAAAAGATGTGGAATAGCAAAGAGATGTGGACTCGTGCTGGGGCAATGTCATCCCCCACAGCAGTGGCAGCGCTGGGCCAGGGGAGATGGTTTGGTTTTAAGGTCCAGGCTGAGTGGGGACAGGGTACAGGAACTCACAGCCTTCACTGCCAGCCAGGGACAGCTTCATAGAGGAATCTTCAGAAAACCACCTTACTGTCAATAGTTAAAAAAGCGACCTTTTTGTTTCCACCCTCTAAGTCTTTAAAACTGTCATTAAAACAGCTGATAATCGCTGCTGTAATTAGGTCATACTTTATACCCTTGAAGACAAGCTGTAAACCTAAAAGAATCAGGGGAACTTTGTTTTGAGAAACATCTATAAATATGTATTTAATAGAATCACAGAATGGTTTGGGTTGGAAGGCACTTCAAGCTTATCTTGTTCCAGTCCACCTGCCATGGATAGGGACACCTTCCACTAGACCAGCTTGCTCCAAGACCCATCCAAGCTGGCTTGAACACTTGTAGGGATGGGACAGCCTATGAAATTTCAGCGAAACAACCTTAGTAATGAAGATTTTTTTTCATATCCCTTGGTTAGTTCTTCTCTGGGTTAAGCAGCCAAACTGTGAATGTCTGTGCTGGTTTTGATGGTGGAGTTCTCCAGACGGAATTGCCTTTGTGTCATTGCAAACATCTCCAGGTTGTCACAGAAAATAATATCTCCAGCTTTCATGTAAGTGATTTGCTTGTTATGATTTGGAAAAGTTTTCCACTAAAGAGACTGTAGCTAGGATACATTTTTCTTTGTATATAGACAGGTAAACTTGTCATTTACACACACATATATGTGTGTGTGTATGTGTGTGTATTTATACACACACATATACATACATATACTCATGCATATATGGCAGTAATTTGAAGGTAATGCCTCATGTATATTTTTTTTATTATGCACTTTTTAACATTTTCAATTTAACCATACAGGAAGCCCACGATAAAAAGGCAGGGCTGTGTGCAGAGCAGATCTTTCCCTTGCTTTTTGTGTTTACACACAAATTTATATAAGGCAATTAAAGAAAGAAAAAATGCCATAGTATGCAGGTAAAGTGGTATTATTTTTTAAAAAGCACATGCAGTAAATAAAAAAGCAATATTCAGACTAAAAGGAAAGTGAGAAGGAACATTTGTTTTTATCTGAAATACTATAGAAGTCTGAGGAAATTTTTTTGAGGTTATGTCACCCTCTCCACATATAATCAAGGATTTATGAAATGAAGCAGGATTTGGGGCAGAGCTTTTGTTTCATGTCTTCTTTTGGCTCTCTTTATCCTTTTTCATGCCTCAGCAACCTATTTTTTATTTAATTTTCCAAGAGCAGACAACGACAAAACATGGATTAGAGCCCTGAGAGCAGATGAAACCTGCACTTGGGTAACAGCATTGAGAGTAAAAGTGTCCAGATTGAGGAGATTGCTCAAAGCTTTACTAGATACCTGCGAAAAATATAGCTCCAGAGATGATAAATCAACATTATTACTGCTGGTTATTATTAATTTAGGTCGTTGGCCTTTAAAGAGGACTTTGCTGCCTAATGTTGGATGTTAGAATGTTGAGCTATAATGCGAAAATGGGATTTGGAATGGTGGTGTATCACACAGGAATTATTGTACAGAAAAGTTTTAAAAGCATCCCTAAGGTACACTGACCTTTCCTCTTCTAACCAAAAGTCCTCATTCATGGCTGGACCCTTTCATTACCAGACATTTACCTCCCTTTGTCATGACCTTGTTAAGTGTTCTGCAATGATAATGGAATTGCAGATGCTTTCAAAGATAACGTTAATTCAAAGATAACTGATTAATTATTGACAAATAAGCCCAGCATAACTCTCTGCAGTGTGGGGCAGCTCAGACTGGGTACCCTGGTTTTCCATTGGGAAGAGAATGTGGTGGTCTCTCCTGAGTCTGCCCGCACTGCCTGTGTCCAGGGTTGATACCAAGTTTTCGTGTTTAGAAAGTAAGTACTGCAAGATCCTAACCTTTGTATTTTTTAAGTCACTTCTGTTTATTATGCTCATGACCATCAGACCAACTACATTTGCATTTTGGCCTAGGAGAAAAAATCTGTACATTTATTTTCATTAAGAGGATTATTTTGTTCTTGTCCGAAACAATGCAGCAAAGCATCATAATTACTCTGAGTGATCATTGTGATTGTGGCCGCTAATTAGTGACTGATTTGAGGAACAAAAAAATCCACTTGGGAAACATGATAATTACCCACATATTTCTTTGGGTCAGGCAGCCATGTTACATCAAACACTAGATTTATTATTCCATTTAAATAGTTTTGAAATAATTAAAATTGTGTTGTGCATCTAACTGAGCAGATCCAAAATACAAAATCATACATCTAAATTATGAACCGAATGGAGCATTGCCCAAAAATATGAGTAGTGAAGTATGTTTCTACTTCTGAGCTGAAAAGGAGTAAATATATATTTTCTACATCACTATTTTTCA
Organism: Picathartes gymnocephalus; assembly: GCA_013390045.1. NCBI lineage: Eukaryota > Metazoa > Chordata > Aves > Passeriformes > Picathartidae > Picathartes > Picathartes gymnocephalus. The sequence continues at coordinate 251,386 of WEKY01031650.1, read as the reverse complement.
AAATAGTTGCTGTTTTATTTCCATTTCTTTTCCTGTGCCTGGAAATGTGCTAAAATATATGCCCAAGCAGTATTGGGAAAATGTTAGTATCTCGACATTGCTGGCTACCTCCATTTCCAGGTATATTTGGAGACAATTGCTGGGCCAGGGACAGCCTTGACTGATTACAGCATTTGCAGGGGATGTAGTTTATTAATGCCAATATATAAAAATTTATATTACTATCAAAGCTGGATTCCTATTGAGTGAGAATTACCAGATGTGTTCAGTCCCAGAGAGAATCCCGTCTCTCTCATGTCCCCTTCTAAGCCTTAATTCTTAGGATTAAAGCAATATGTGATCTCATGTCTGTATTTCCAAGGAATGAATGAAAGATGCCTGTGTTAAACTCAACAAAACAACATTTTGGGAAAAAAAATTACTTCTAGATACTCCAAACCAATCTGAGAGCTCCCTCCTTTAATCTGACATCAGTAGAATGGCAATAATTTGGAAGGTGTCCCAAATAGAGCCTTGTGATAAAACCACCAAAGTAGTGGGTTCAATCTCCATATGGGCCATTCACTTAGGAGTTGGACTTGATGATCTTTGTGGATCCCTTCCAACTCAGAATATTCTGTAATTCTATGAAATTTTCTTCTCTAATTTTCTCTTCCTCCTCTCTATATAGTAAATCCTCTGAAGATACTTTTATAAAATATGTATTTCTTTTCTGGATATAATCCAATGGGCTGAAAGATGGAATTTTTTTTTTGCTTTCAGTGGAAATGGTATCAGTAATGTTTGCAGGAGAGAGCATGTGCCACACTACTCATTTTTTGTCCATTTCCAGGGATGGTGACTCCACTTCCCTGCGGAGTCTGTTCCAATGCTTAACCACTCTTTCTGTGGTTAAATTTTTCCTAGTATTCAACCTGAGTAACAGGAAACAAACCAGATGAAAGAAATATTATTTTAAGTTTGTACAATGGATATCTATTCGTGGTTTTTCAAACACGGTTGTGGGGGGGACACACACAAACCAGGCTGGGCACAGCATTACCCACTGTATCCACCTGTGATGACAAATCCATCCTGTTTTCAGAAGTCAAGCAGGGCAGAGGGATGGTGTGAAGAGATGAGGACAGCAGAGCATCACTGATCCTCACATCCTGGCCAGTGTGCATCTCCCGGCAGTGAGCCCTGTGCTCCCTGGGCTGAGCCACACTGAAGGCACAGCAGCATATTTCTCCCATTTCAGTATTTTGATGTTTTTCCTCCAATTTCCAGCAATTCTACTTTTCTGCCACTCTGCCTCTCCAGGGTTTTTGCTGACAGAACAGAATGCTGGTAGCAAACACATTATTCATTGTGACTGAATGCCTAGTAATTACGGGGTTTTTTTTTTCATTTGTCAAATTTAACCTCTTTGCTATTAGGAACAGATGTTAAATTTGGGACTCTTGTTGATTGCTAGTGTAACACACACATGAAATGAGAAGGCTGATTGAATTTTAAACATATTGTTCACACTGGTGGAATTGAAAATAATTGAAACTGGGAAGAGCTGAAATGTTTCCAAAAAGAGGAGACAGAGGTGGGGTTTGCTTTTCAAATTCCTCATCACACCAATCATGTTAAATTCTGCAGACTAAATACAAGAATTTACTGTATAATACCAAACATGAGAATGCATGGTTGTTGCTTCAAAATGGCAGTAGAAAAGAATTTTAAAAATAAGGCAAAATCTATTTTCAAATCAAGACTTTAGATATTACCCATGTGCTTGTAGAAGCTTGTCTTTTTGTTTGTTTGTTTTCTCAGCTTATTCAGTAAAATCTCACATTTCAGGAAATCTGACATAATTGCTACCAAGGAAATAGTGCTCACCATGCAGGCTGAGCTGGCTCAGATCCCTTTCCCAGCCTGGAGAAAGTGATGGCTTACTCTGCGAGGGCTGATGCTGGAAAGAAGTCAGGAAATTATTGCAGAGTGCCCAGTCATGAATCCAAACCACTAGGCTGGATGTAAGGGTAACCTACACCTGTGGAATTGTTTTTATTTATTTTTTGGTTTTTTACTTCTGTGGACAGATTTGTTTGCACAGATATTTTGCATAAGAAAACAAAACTCCCATCAATGTAGTTATGAGAAAATTGCCTATTTTTTTTCACAATGGAAGGTGTTGCAGCATTACATTTTCCAGTCACCCTATTGCTTTGACACCTTTCTGCTGGAGCAGCGAAAACTCTGGAGTGGTCTTTGGGAGTGACAGATGGATTCTGCTCCCACACTTGCCCTCATGAACTCCGAGGTCCAGCAGTATCAGTTGCACCAATCTATGATATGCCTTTTTCAGCTATTGGAAGCTGTTGAGTGTCTGTAGATCACTTTCTTATATTTGCATTAGCAAGATGTATGTGGTACATGTAGAGCTCTCTAACCTGACTTTGCAGGATTTATAGCATACAAGGCATGGAAATCTGAGTTTAGGAAGTGATAGAGTAACAATTGCAATTAACCTCCAGAATCCCTAGGTAACCTCAGGGCGTTACATTTAAATCACATTGCGTTTAATTAAGTTTAGTGACCAAGTACTGCTTTTTCTAAAACGTTTTACTGGCATTTCTTCTGCAACAAATTGCTTTAAAGCCTGCATGTTGGTGCCAGCTCGACCTCGTGTGACCTAATGCCAAGAGGTAACAACTTGGGAAAGAAAATCCAGATTGAAAAAGCTGTTTCTGAGCAGGGACAACTTTTATTTGTGCCAAACCACTTTTGTATATGTGGTTTCCTCTTATATCTGATATTATTTACAGATTTATAACATTTGCTGAACTTCTTAAAACAAGAAAACTCCCACTGAGACTGTAAATTGTTCTTGCATTGAGTGATCCTTGACAACCTATTGTCCCTATATGTGCCACGTTAAAGCAGCCTGGCACCAATACTAGCGAAAATCTTCTGACACCCGGTGTCTTCTGGGGCTGTCATGCTTTATTATGTTCATGATCCATGGAGGAAAGGTTACTCATAGCAGACATTGACCCACCAGTGGTAATTGCTGTGAAAACATTATTCAAGCTGATTATGTTAATGACAGAAGGATGAGGCACTGCCTAAAGAGTTAGTACAGCACCGCCAGAGATGCTTTATTTATTTAACTGATTGATCCCTTAAAGGTTTGTAAACTGCCTTCTCTGTATAATAACACTGCATAATCATGTACATACAAATTAAACAGTCCAGAGAGCTAAGGCAGAATGGTTGTTGCAGATCTGATTTTCATGTAAAATCTCAAGACTTTTATGGGCTTATTTACATAACAAGTCATGGTCTAGTCTCCTTTACCAGCACCAACCTGATATGGAGGTGGTTTCAGCTATAAATTTTTATGGTTTGGAGCTAGTGGAATATAAGACAATGGTTCACACATTTTAGTAATTTGAAATACATTTTTTTAATTGAAGAAAACAACGTCATTTTCTTGCAGCAGAACTTTTTCTTCCCTGAAAATGTGGTACTTGTACACTTTCCCAGGGCAAGGTTATGGCTTTTCTCCTTCCCATTAATGCCTGCAGACTGCTCCTCCAGGTGTATTCTCCTCTTTCTCACCAGGAAGTCCACTGCAAACCTTTGGGTCTGAGCATCCCTGATCCCCTGGAGCTGGGGGTAAATATAGCTCACTCTGCTCTCAATCTGGTGCAATCCAAGTAGATAAAACAATCTTTACATAGACAAGGTGTAGGATTGACATGTCCTCCAGAAGGAAAAGTGCAGTCAGAATATTTCTCAGTGAAAATGGTTCAGTCAAGAGATATTAATTGTTGGATTTCATGATCCTAAAGTTCTTTCCAACCAAGTGATTCCATGATTTTGTGATCTTGAGAGTGTCAACCAAATTTGATGACAGTGGTCTCTAAACCAGGCATGGCTGAGTCGGTGAATAAATTGCTGTGGGAAAGCTCCGAGGAAAGCTGGGAGAGTGAAGCAATGCTGACCCAAAATGATGGCCAAGGCTTCTCTGCTTCAGGATCAGCCCTCATAGCCCCTTCTAGGCTTAGCCTCCAGGCTCTCAGCTGCCCTCATTACTCAATGACTGGACTTGAAATCAAAGGACAGTTACCACAATCCCATTTGTATCATCTTAAACTCATTTGATCACGGCCAGAGAGCTGTAGAAATAGATTAATAGATTTTCATGTTCAGACAAGGTCATTCCCCATATAACCTCTGTATATGTTTCTACAGAATTCTACATCTTTTGAATCTATTATTGTGTTTGACAAATCTGACAAAATGGCTAAAACCAAACGAATCTGAAGAATTTCTCTTCTCTTTCCTCCCACCCTGCCCCATCTCATGCAGAAGCATTCCTGTTCCTTCTGCTTTGCAACCCAAGGCACTTCTTGCATTTGCAACCCCATGAGAGCTGCACAGAGAATACATCACAATACTACACCTTTGCAAGTTTTCAAATAGTGTGGCCAAAACTTACATTTATACCAGTCTGTATCAAATCTTTTCTGCACCTTTTTTAGCTGTTATGATTTTGAAATTCTACAAGAAAGAGAAACATGAATCCTTTACAGATGATGCACATAAATAAACCTTTGCTTAAAAATTCTTTAGAAAAATCATTGTGTTATTGCAAAAAGTCCCTAGTTGCACTTCTCTCTCATGTCAGAAAAAAAGACAAAAGCAGATGTTTGCTGTGTATTCAAAGGCTGAAAGAGAAAGCAGGTTTACTATCTTATTTTCCATCTTATTTTAGCTAATACAAAGCAGAATGGGGACAAAAACCCAAAGCAGAAGCTAACATTCTGCCTCAGTTCTCTTCACCTTCCCAGCATCTGTGTTACTTAATAAAATAGCAATCAGATGGACAGATGAGTTTCCACGGCTCTCCTTGTTCTACAAACTGCAGGGAGCAACATCTGTTTCTCCTGATCCTTTTTCCCCCCTTGAACGGGAAATTAAATACAAATGACTCAATTAAAGTAACCTAAGGAATTAACTAAATTAAAACTAAGGAAGTTCAGGCTTGAGTCTCTTCTCCTGTGTCCTTTGGAAGGCTTGCCTGGCTGGGGCTGAGCGGTGGGAGCGCAGCCCAGTCGTGGCCACGCCGATATCCAGCAGTGTGACAGAGACTCTGCTTGGGTGCACCTCTGCATCACCAAAGCTATTCCAGTGCTGTCAGCTGCTATTGATTAACCTGTATTTGATATTGCTATTGGTGACTGAACGGTGCAAATCAACTTCATTCCTGGCTTTAAAAAGGCAGTGATACTGTTTCAGCTTCCCCACCGGTCCATTACATGAATACTGATAAAGTCCCCTCAGTTCAGACAAGAGTCATTAAAAACCCAGTTAAAATGCTGGTAATTCGAGTATTTCTGGGGAGAGTTTGCTTCTCTGAACATCCCTGTGTGAGCACCACATTTTGATATTCGGAGCACAAATCATCTTTCCAAATAAAAATTCAACAGTTCTCCCAAGAACTACCTGTTAAAACTCAGACAGCAGATTAAATATTTACTTGTTCTTTCTCAGAATCTTCTGGCTCACCAGAAGAATTTAAAGTGGTACTAAATGCTGAGGAGCAGCTGGGCAGCAGCAACAGAGCACCCAGGGCTGGGCCCGTGGCACGGGGGTGGCGCTGGCTTCCAGACGAACCCCACAGGATCCAGATACCATATCCCCTCGTCCCTTCTTTGCACTTAGACCTTGTAGATACTGCATAAACCCTTTCTTGGGATTTGACACTACAGACTGAAAGTCCAGAAGGTCTGCTAAGAGCTGATTCAGCAGAGTGCTGAAGCCTCTATCTACATTCCCCTTAAAAACCACCGCAATGTGAACAAATGCTCAGCTCATGTGGTAAGAGTGTGAATAGGTTTAGGTTTGAGGGTGAGGTTATACCTTGGGCTGAATCAGAGACTGGTTCCTACAGTTCCTACAGTTAATTTTTATAGGTTTGAGACACAAGCAGTGTGCGGGCACCTGAACTAGTAATTTTGCTATTTAAAAATCAAGTGAACTGGGATTACAGACTTTCATGCTTCCCCCCATTATTCTCAAGTAATATCTATTACCATTGAATATTTCGTTCTATTTTAATTCATTTATAACTGATGTGGCCAAAGTAATTCTCTTTTTACTGTCAGTGCCAGCTAATGTTTCCTTGTGTTTCATTATTCAGTGCATTCACTTGGCCTGAAGTGGGTGTTTGATTGCCATGTAAACTACTTTTCATATGAACTTCTGAAGGGCAATAATGTTGGGGTGGCTGCTACAATATCTTCCAGTAGTATTAGTGCAAGTGACAAGATAGAGTTGGTGTTAATGAGGTCAGACCTTCAATGGTAACTTACCTGAGTGGTGCTTTTTTGTGTGCCTCGTAAAGATGGATTATGAACACACAAAGCAGCATTAAAAAAGCAATTTAGATACAATGATCTGATTTCACTCAACCATATGAACTTTATATCTGTCACATCTTTTATTCCACGTACATTTTCCTTCACTCTTGGAGGGCTGCTTGCTGTAACAATTGAGCAGTGTACAGAAAAGCCTGAGATCTGAACTAGGCAGCTCTCTGAGCTTGTGTTTGCAAATAGATATGAAGTTACTACAGGAGCAGGGGATAACTCTTAGGAGGTTTGCAGGCTTCTTTCTGCTTTGGAAATGGCTGGCTGAAGGTCAGTGGATATGTCGAGAGGCACTATAAGAGAACTTTGATGAACTTGCTTTGCAACTCATACTTTTTATGTATTACATCTCATAAAAAAAACAACAACAAAAAAACAGAGAAAGGAACTTCAGTGCAATGTACTTTGGAAGTTAATTGGAGCAGACATTCAAGTCTTAAGTAAATCAGCTCTGTATCATTTGATACACAACATTACTTCGATTAGTATGACTTTCACCATTATCTAGACAGATGAAACGATGTACCATGCTAATCAGAATATTAAAGTGACACTAGCACTTATATATTATGAATATTTACTCAACAGATGAATGCATGATAAGTGAGATTGGTCTAGAAATCTTTCTCAGTAGAGAAGATGTGGATTCTTTCCCCCTCAGGAAATTCTTTCTTGTGCCTTATCCAGTTATCAAATTTTCAGTGCGTCTTAAGCTGCTCCCTCCTTCCCCCCACAGAGCAGTTTGTGTCACAGCTCAGACAGGGTTTTCTGCACATACAGGAATTGTATGCACTGTTCTGAATGGCCCATGAGGCTGAAAGCTGTTTTTAGACAGTTCTTTTGCATGTTTTTCTACACCACTTTACCCAACAACAGATAATGGAACTAAATCTAGAGTGAGGAGCCCTATATTCAAACCGGTTTTCACAGTCAGAGCATTATGATCACAGGCTTAGTGTGGACTGTCTAGAGCTGGACAAGTTCAGGTGCAATGTCAGTACAGATGGGCCTGTGCTTAGGGCTGTGGATGCACATCTTCTCCCAAAGTAACTCAGGTTCCCTTCCCTTGGGGCTCTTCCTGGATCACACAGGCAAAGTACATCTCACCATCTGTGCATAAGCCCCATACTCAGTAACAGAGGTGGCTGCCATCCCTCAGAGTGTTTGCAGTTGTAAGCTTTCTGTGATTGTTCTTGGTCCAGTTTTCTGGGGAAGAGGCGTGTTTTGCTCAGAGAAGCTGTGGGTGCCCCATGCCTGGAAGTGCTCCAGACCAGATTGGGTGGGGCTTGGAGCAACCTGGTCTAGTGAAATGTGTCCCTGTCCCCAGTGCGGGTGTTGGAATGAGATGATCTTCAAGGTCCCTTCCAGCCCAAGCCATTCTATGGTTCTAAGAACAGTGAGATTAAAAATAACCTGTTTCTTATATAAAGCACATTGACAAATGCTGACCTTGAGCTCCACATTGAGATTTTACTTTGAAACTCATAGTCAGAGTGAAAGTGAATTGTCAGGGTCAAAGTGAATCTCGCACATTTCCTCCACCTGCTTCTGTGGGCACCTGCCTGGAACAGAACACAGGACAACCACAGGCTCTTCCCATCCACCAGGAAAAGGGGAGAAAATACACAGGGATTGGCTCCTTGGTGCTGAAAACCCTAGGAATTGTTACTAATTCTTGTCTAGCATGAAATAATCTTCAGGAGGTAAAAAAAAGAGTCTTTTTATTGCTCATCTCTGGATATAAAATTGAAATACGACCAAGGGCTCTGGTCCGTAATCAGGGCTACATCTTCCAAGGTTTCTGTGCATCATTCCTTGGTCCCTTGGCTATTGCAGGCCTTTGTGCTGTGTGTTTAAGATGCAGTTGCCTCCAGCGTTGGTGTATAGCAGTCACAGTGACCTTGTACTAGCACTGTCATGATCATTTCTCCATCATGTCAGGGTCTCTGTGTCCTTACACAGAACAGGTGATGCCTTCCAGCAGCCGAAGGTCTTGGATTGCATCTTACCTAGAGCTGGACATGAAGGGTAACCCTCTAGAAGTTCTGTACTCGAGGGTAAATCAAGTGTCTACTGGATTTTTCCACCACATATATCTTAGGAGGGAGCTTTGTTGTGTAACTGGCTGTGATGTGGCTCCTTTGTTGACTTATTTATCTTTGCTTCACGATGTTCAAGTTCATTCTTCCCAAAGCCTTTAATCTTCTTGGAGGGAAGACATTGGCACAAAGTTGAAGGTGTTGACACGAACTATCCATACCCTCCACCAGTGACCCTCACTGGGACTTGCCCCAGGGTCTACAAAGAAGAAAAGGGGATTGTAAGAGTCCATGATGGCAGTGAAAGTGCAGGTACAAGATTCTTTCTTCTCAATTAACCTGCCGTGGACCCTCCAGCAATTTCATGCACAGCAAAGACATGGATGCCACAGCCCTGTGCTCCTGCTGGGTGCTGCCCCTCTTTCCCACTGTTATTACCAAACTCCTGCCCGTTAATCCTATCTTGTTGAGTTCCCCTTAAACAGGAGAAGTCAGCAACTGCAAAATCGAGAAGCAAGTAAGGCTCATTTTCCTGGTGTGTGTGATGACCATTGACAGGGTTTGCATGTGTGGCTGACATGGTAGATTAATTTATAATAAAAATGCAACTTTCACATGGATGACATTGGGCGATATCTTTAGTGCTGTGCTCATCTGCCTGAAGGGACAATGTGGTTCTCTGTTACTGCTAACATGCACAATAGCATTGCTCGGCTGATTTGGTTTTATTTTTATATTGTGCTGCCAGTTCAGTTCGAAATCTAGGCAAGTTGTGTCAATGGCAATAAGGCATCCATCTGCCAGAAAACAGGTTTCTTCCCCATTCAAACCATGAGGGCACCTAAGAAATCATTGGGCACTTCTGGACACGATGTTATGTCATGGTAACTTTGAAAAAGGTGAAGGGTATGGATTGACATGTGCTCTTTAATACATTATTTTGCCCAACTGAAAAGGTATTTATTGATCTTTTATAGCACCCTTTGCATCTGGAATAGTAATGTCACACCCACAGCAGAGTAGATCTTTTTACAAAGAACATCCCTTTCTGTCACTCCTATTTGCCCAGTTTGTTGTGTTTACAAATCTTGGGAAAAACTGCAGTTCTCACAAACTCAGTTAAGATACTGAAGAATTTTTAGAAGTCGTATTAACTCACGTTGTTGCCTACAGGCCTGGGGTGCTCCCTGTGATTGCATCCCTGACAGCAGTGAGTATGGGAGGAAGACTGATGAAGAGGCTTGATATTTTAGTGCTTGATTTTGTGACCTTAAGGATACCCTTTCAGCACAGCTTCTGTTTTGCCATTCCTTTGGATGTGTGTGGGGCCAGAGTTGTATTTCCTTTGCCACATGCAGAAGTGACCTAACTTCTGTGCTCTAAACCTTTTTTATTAAAGTTTTCTTGCCATGGGACAGGGGCTGAATGCAAGACGAGTTGAGCACAAGTTGATTCTCCTGCTATCTCATTGTCTGCAGTACATAAATCTTGAAAAGTGTGCTTTGAATAGGAAAGGATACCAAGTTAATGATACATTTACTCTAACTACGGCTGGGTGTGCACAGAATCCTAATGCCTGCAGCAGACTCTTCATGGTAACAGATGTTGCTCTCTGCTTATAAAGTAAATTTATTGCATTAGCTGCCTGTAAGCAGTTTACTCTCTAGAAGATTCATAGAGTAAATTAAAATTATCTAATTATTTGTTATCTAATTTAATAGAGAAATGCTCTTGATCTTCACATATTACACATATATTATTATATTACAAGGCAGTATGGCAGAGGTCCCTTTCTGTGCTTTGAGCTGCTACTGAACAAGAAGAGAAACTCGTACTCACACATAGACTTATCTAGAGATGGGCTGCAACAGCCTTACCTGGGAGTACTCACTGGGATGTGGTTTTTATTCATAGATATTTTTCTGTGCATCCCTGTCCCTCTGCCTGCTCACCTGTCACCAGGCAGAGTCCTGCTTTTCCCAGCAGCCCAGCTGGCCCTTTGCTGTGATATCTCTGATGTGCCCCTTATCACAAGGTCCATCTCCTGCTAGATTCCTGCAGAGACTTTGCAGCACAGAGGAAAAGGAATGCTCTGAGTCCAGCCTTTGTAGGCTTAGCTGATGGCTAAAATTGTGTTTATTTACTAATATTTAATTAATTTTCCTCTCCACACATAACAGACCTTTTGGCTTTCAAGCTGAAAAAGTGTTACCTCTCTCCTGCTCTCAGCTCCTGGCTCTTGAATTGGGGTGAAGGAATCTGGGTCCATCATTTGGGTTGCTCCACAAACCATGCTCAGTGTGGGATGAGAGTGGGCTTGGTTTGAGGCAGAGTCCCACTTGCTTGATGGGGAGAACTAGTGAGCCCTCCTCCTATTGTCATGCTAATATGTACATCTTATCCAGTAATTTTCTGAGACATTATGACAAATGGCTCATGCTGATGTCACTCATTTCCCCAAGGATCTCTCAGCTCTCCAGCCAGCATGTAGCAAGCTGCAAACAGTATTTCTAAATGAAAAATTGCAGGTGTTTTCTGGATGTCATCCAAAGGAAGGAGCTTGGATTTCAGGCAGAAATCAAATCAGACCACATGGAAACCTCTCCCTGAACACCCCAGACAGTCAACAGATGGTAGTTGTGACATTACGAGTCGACCTGCTCACCTGGGAAGCCATGGCCAGGAGCAGCAGAAGTGTACATTTAAATTAAGTCTTCTATAAAAAGCTTTTAATAAGGAAGAGCTGAAACAGCAGAAATGCCTTGCTACAGACTTTGGTGCTGTAGGAGAAATAAAGAAAATTTTTTGCAGCATGCCATGCCCTGCCTGCTAATCTAATGAAAATCCATATCATCTTTGGAGACTCACTTGATTATCTATTTATCTATCTATCTATCTAATTATTAAACGAGAATAATGGCTTTTGCTGCCATCTACCAGAGGAACATCCTGGAAAGGATCTTTTGAGGTTATGTTAGCTGTAGTTATTACTTGCATTGTCTTTACCACTTCATCCCATTCTGTTCCTGATTTGCTCCAGATGTTGGGGAAGTCCTGTATTTTCTCCTTATCCCTCTTTCCATCTGACAACCACATTAATATATCCTTAGCAAGACTCTTATGTCTTTGGTTAAGCCTGCTGGGTAAATATAATTTATGTAGCCTTCACTGACACTATCTATTTCTGATGATGGAGAAATGAATAATGCAGTTATGAGAGAAGCTTACTCATGGGTTGCCTGTAACTCTGAGTGAGTGCATAAATGCTATTCTGTGTTGGACCCAGGGCTGACATAAACAAAAACTTCCAAAACTGAATATTTGAAGGTTTGGGTAGATGCTAGCTGATTATCCAGCTTCTTTTCACTACCAAAATGTAGTTACTCATGAAAACCAGATGAAAATCTGAAAATGTATATACAGAATAGCAGAAATGTGGGAGGACTTTATTAGGAATAAAAGAGTAAATATTATTTGAATAAGGATTATATATTTAGACATAACATTGCCCCTCTGCTGCTTCTTTTTCTTTGCAGTGGCTGCAGTTCAAATTCATGTGTTACTTGTGAAAACACTATCATAAGGTGTTTTGGCTTTAATACAGAAAGAAACAGAAATCATACATTTGTAGAATAGTTTGTGTTTGGCTTGTCAAAAATAGCTGTACAGAAACTGTGGTCCTGGATTTTAATGGACCTTGTTGTTAATCACAACTACTTAATATTTTACTTGTATATTCTTTTGGATTCATTTAAACAGCAGCTTTCCTAAGCACTGCAGAAAGACGTAATATGATAAATTCAGCTAGGTCAAAGAGGAGAAATTATTTTAAATGAATACAAACATCTAGTTTGTCTGGACTTTCAATGAATTGAAATGCCAATATTACTAGAGTTGACAGCAACGTATATTCTATTAAATTCTGTAAATTCTGTACTAGACTTTCCTTTTTTTTTCTACTCCTTTTCATGTGTTTATATATCACGTCACTGTAGTGAGACTCACTCTACTGAAGTGGAATCAATTTTCCTGTCCTGGAGTTCCTATGAACCACCTTTGGGTTCCAGTCACACACATCCACACACCCTTCCTGGTGACTGATGTGTCTTTGGGACCCCCAGATGCCTCATGCAGAGCAGGACCCCAGGTTTCCCCCTTGGTGCCGGAGCTCATGTGCTCCTTCAGCTTCCAGCTCCAGACACAGCTCCAGCCAGTCATAAGGTTCATTGAGCAAATATTTTTGCTCTGAGGTTAAAGGACTGCAAACTCTGGAAAATGCCATATTCACTTTATTGGCAATCTGGAAACTGGCAGCCTGGACCTAGGGCTGGGTGACCCACAGCTTTTTCTGACATTGAGTTTTCAGCAAACTCACAGCATGCTCTGGACCATCCCAGCCTGTCCAAGGAGGTGTGAAAAGAAGTGTAAATCTTTCCATCTGTCAATTCCACCCATCAGTCGGGAGGTTCTTGGCAATGGTCTGAGCAAGATGTGCCACACGACCAGCACCCATTAGCTGCCTCTCTCCTGCAACACCACAAATGCATTATTTGCCCCTAGTGAGCAATAATGAGCATTTTCTAATGGGCCTGCTGGCATTAACCCTGTTGCCATCACAGCCCCTGATTTATTGGTCAGGGCGAGGTTTTCAGTGCTATTTACAGCCTGGCTTAATAGTGTGACTCTTCTCTCTTTGCTGCAGATGATCATTCAGAGATTTGCTTGGCTGACTCAAAGAAACACTTGGAAACCGGTAGGTTTGATTTTATTGCTGCAAGTATTTAAATAATCACAAATTGATTCTGTATTGTTGCCTGATGTTGTGTGATGACTGTAACAACCTCCCTCCTGCTTTAATGATATTTTTAAGGATGTTTGACACAAACTTTGTTATGGTTTCTAAAACCTGTGCTTTATTCAGAGTCATAGGATCACAGAATCATTTAGGTTGAAAAACACCTCTAAGATCATCTGGTCCAACCATTGACACAGCACTGCCAAGACCATCACTAAACCATGTCCCCAGTTGCCACACCTACATGCTTTTTCAGTCCCCCCAGGGATGGTGCATTCCCAGCTTGTCTAGGCAACCCATGCCAGTTCCTTGCCACCCTCACAGGTGGTTTTTACTTCCTAATAACTAATCTAACCCTTCCCCCTGTTTGTTGGAAGCACTTCCCCCCTGTAGCTTGTTAGGAGTCAGCCCGTAGCTGGAACTGCAGTAAAGCCAGCACCTTCCCTTGCTGCCCTTTTCCCTCCCACACTTGCCCTGTGGTACATCTGAAAACTAGTGGATGAACTGCCAGTGGATGAAGTGTCGTGTCCTTTGCATGACGGCTGTTACTCCCAGACACTTTTTTCCTGTTAACTTTTAAGTGCTGTCACAGCCCAATGTAAGAGCCATAGCCCTAGGGTGTTTGTTGGAGCATCCCAATGCCCCTGAGCCCCCGGGGCCTCAAACGGCAGAAAACAAGTGCACGGCGCTCCTTGACCGTTAACACAAATGACTGCTACTTGTGCTGATGTTTTCAGCATAATTCATTGCAGCTTGAACTTGTTGACTATCTGCATAATTTCTCCTTGAATAATTTTACTGCCATATGGGATGCTGCAGACCTTGAGTTGCTGGCTTTGCACACAACCCCTCCGCGCATTAACGAGCCTCACTTGACGAGCGGTGAGCAGCAACCTCCACATCCCTGGGATGGAGCCTGTGATTTCTGCTGATGTGGTTCAAGGAGGGATGTTTTTTTTAACCTCCAGCCTGTTATGAGAAGCACTCAGGTGTGGTGATGGCCCTGCTGATACAGCCCCTGTGCTCCCACATGCACCTCTGTGGGGGCTCAGTGTTCTCCAGACCTTGGGGCAGGGCATGCAGAACTGCCTGTGTTGGTGAAAGGAGTTTTTAGGGTACAGAGAGGATTTTAGCCTCCAAAGCTGTCAAATTGAGAGTTTTCATCAACATTGATTTGAGCTTCTAAAGCAAAGTACTGTTCAAGAAAATGAGCAAGCTCAACCTTGTTATACAGGGAACCTTGAGAATTTTTTCCAAAAGCTCCTGGCCTTTACCATTTAGCCTTAATGCAAAACACAACCTCTAGCAGTATCTGCTGCAGTTAATATTGTTGACAAGCTAGGCTGTCTTTCAGTCCAGATTTCATGTCTTAATTAAATGGAATTTGTTTCAGCAAATAGTGCTTGTCAAAAGCGGGATATTTTTGCCTTAGGACTATTACAAAGATGCTATTAGACATTTTGATAATTAGCAATCTGTGTCTCAGCATTACAATAGCTCCATGTAAAGACAGACTAATTTTTCCCAGGCCAAAATTATAATTATAAATTAACTACACAGACACGTCCAGCTAATATTAAATATAAACCCATCGAGTGGTAGTACAATGTGCTTGAGAACTCTGGGAGCTCACCCAGTTCAACCCGACGGCTTTTACATGAAACTCTGACACCAGAACGAGCTGTGGAGGGACTGGTGCCAGGTGTGGTGATGGCTGGTTGCACCAGGGGAAGTTTAGATAGGATGTTAGGAAAAATTTCTTCATGGAGAGGGTTGTCAAGCCCTGGAACAGGCTGCCCAGGGCAGTGGTGGAGACACCAGCCCTGGAGGGATTTAACAGATGTTTAGATGTGGCACTTAGGGACATGGTTTAGTGGTGGCAGGGTGAGGGAACGGTTGGGCTTGATGTTCTATCTGCCCTATTGGTGTTAGAAATTGCCACCTATGGGGTTTTTGCTAGTGTGGTTCACATGTGAGGGAAGAAATGGCAATGCCATGGGAATGCATCCCATTCCTCTATTAAAAAATAGAAATTATGGAAAAATGAAGATATGAAAAATAAATTTTAAAAAATCACATAAAGAGTTTTTAGGCTTGAGAAAATGCCTTGCCTTGAGAGAATAAAATATACTTAACAAATCATAAAGAAGCCATAATCTAGTGGATTGAAATAATTTTACAGAGAGAAAATACTGAGTAGTTTTGGCTGTGGGACAAAGCTGGCATCCTATGTGCCAGTGGTAGGATGCCAAAGCCAGCCAGCTTCAAAGCTGAAGTTGTGTTTTACACAGAGCTGACTCTGTGCTGAGCAAGCTTGGGAAAAGTGCCGAGGGAGCAGGACTGGCTGGCACTTGCTGTCTGAGCCAGAGTGGGCCATCTTCCTGGAGGAGTTCAGCTGTGCTCGACACAGCACGCGATGCTGTCTGCACTGGCGTGTGATGTGCTGATGGTCTGGAGAAAGAGATCAAGCTGAAGCTGAGCTGCCTGGCAGGAGATGGACCATTTCAGATCAGTCACTAGAAAGAAATGGGTGGGGAGAGGGTTGCCCAGAGAAGTTTTGGGTGCCCCATCAGGACCAGGCTGGACAGGGCTTGGAGCAACCTGTTCTAGAGGAAGGTGTCCCTGCCCATGCCAGGGGGTTGGAATGAGATGAGCTTTAAGGTCCCTTCCAACCCAAATCATACTATGATTCTATGACAATAAGCCTGTAGTCAGCCTCTCTTTGTGGTCCATCAACTCTTGAGACATCAAGTTTTTTGACATTGTATTTTAAAGTAATTATATTGGATTCAATGTGAAATTAAGAGTGAAACCCAATACAATGCTACAAATACAGAGGAATATAATACAGCAGCTCATATGGAACTGTCTGCAAAATATGGCTGATGTCCAGCTGAGGAAAATTCATCATTAATTCTCAGAACAGCTTTGACAGGTACAGGAGGTACTGGCCTGCAGGAGCAACTGTGCCAAATAGGGTGAGGATTAAAAGTAGGAAATAATACAGTTGTTCAAAACCTGCTACCACTCCAAATTCCTAGCCAATGCCTTATTTAAAGAAAAAGAGAGATGTCAGCCTGGTTCTCCTGCCTGACCCAGCTCAGCTCAGGCTTTGCCAGCCCTCAGAGCAAACCCTCTGCAGAAATGATGAACTTTCCTCCAAACTCCAGTTTCTGAAAGCCCATTGAGTTTACTGTAGCCTTAAATAGAACATTAAAAACTCTCCCTGGTGCAATACTCCTAGCAGTAAACTCCTCTCCAGGTAACTCCATGACCTGCTCTGCCGTGAGTACAGGTGGTTGCAGTGCCAGTTGTGTTTACACTCTTGTAATTGAAGAGTAGCTGAAGGGCACACAGTTCCTGGGCTGGGTATCTGATGGCCCAGGAGTGATGTGGCCATCAGGCCATGCCCCGCATTTCCTGTGTGCAACAGTGGGAGAAACCTGTGCTAACCTGGGAACCAGAGCTGCCCTTCTGGAAATGCCAGTGGTCTGACCTTTGGAAATTAGGATGGGCTGCTTGTTTGATTTAGTGCTTGTCTTGCTTATGAGACACAGCTGGCTCTCTGCTCTCGCTGTGCTCACTGCCTTCATCTGATGGCTTTGGACAAGTGTCAAAGACACCATAGACTGCCAAGGGTTAGTGCTGAAGTGCTTAATTAAACAAGCCTCTGGGATTTGGCAATTTGCTTGGTAGGAGCACCATACCAGGACTTTTTTTTTCCTTCTAAAGTTAGTACTGTGAACTGGAATTTTTTCCCTTTTCATGCATTTTGTTTTCAGCTACAAGCATTCAGAAAATAGGACCCACAATCCCCATATTTCCTAAACTCAGGATGAGACGTGCCTTTTGTGCCACTAAGATGAGTTTTCACCTTTTTTCATGATTTTCTGGAATAAGGGACAAATAAAATCACAAGGGAAAAAACCCCAAAGGTAGAGAGCTTCTTTAGTAGCCAGTCACGTCTGTGAGGACTGTAAGTCACCTGAGCATCCATGCCAAGGCTCCGAGGGTCATTAACAGCAATGTGAAGGCACTGCTACATCTTCCCTCTGGGCTGCATGGTGATGACCTTTTGCTGCCACAGAACTGAGTAATGGGCATTAATTCAGCTGGAGCAGAGAGTAGATTGGGCCAAGAACTTAAAAAGTTGCACTGGTCCTGTTTAAACCATCCTGCTCTGCCTGCACAGGCTGTAAATCTCACCCCACTGCACAGGGCAGCCAGAATTGAGGGTATTTTGGCCAATGCATTAGGCTGGGCTGCACAGCCAGCTCACATTGCACAGGATAAAAAAATAAACTAATAACGTCAGGTCTGTATTTGCAGCCCCTTCATCAGACAGCCCCAGCCCAGGCTCAGCTGGGCCCCCATCACTTGGGCATGACCCCCAGATCAGCACCTTTGCATTTTCAGGGCATCCTGATTTCTAGCAGACATGAGCAGATGTAAGATTCCCACCTGCTTGTCATCATTCTCTGATTTCAGGTTTATTAAAAAAAATCTTAATAGCCTTGCTATTTTATTCTTTTAGAAACAAGTGTCAATAAACCAACCAAACCAAACCCTCAGCCTTCTTGTTGGAGACAGGTTACACAGACAGGACACACATTTCAGATGTGTTTTTCCTTCACTAGCAGAGAGGAGCAGTCCATTCCTGGGCTTGCAGTGCTTGGCTGGGAATTTGTCTGGTCTTCAACACCACACCATCTTGTGTATAAAAGAAACACATGAGTCTTCCTGGTCTCCAGATGGAGAGATGTCCCTGTGTTTTATTTCAGCCTACTTCAAAAAGTTAAAAAGGGAAAGAAATAAAATAAATAAATAAAAATCCCTTTCTGCAGAAGGGGTTGGGGGAAGTTGGCAGCAGCCAAGTGAGTGGGACACCACAGTGATGGGCAGGAGCTGTGTCCACATCATGTCTGAAGTGCCCTGTGCTACAAGTGCACAAAGGGGGAAGGAGATGTGAAATGTGGATTGTGGATGCGCCATCCCTGGCAGTGTTCAGGACCAGGTTGGACAGGGCTTGGAGCAGCCTGGTCTAGTGGAAGGTGTCCCTGCCCATGGCAGGGGTTGGAACGATACGAGCTTAATCTCCTCCAACCCAAACCATTCTGTGATGATTAACTGCAGAAACAGTAGCTGCTGGTACCTGTTGTGGAAACCCATGGCTGGCAGAGGGGATGCATTGGTGTAGGTTGGAGGGGAGCCTTGCCAGGCTGGGGGAATGAGCTTTAGTGAGCAAATAGCAGCACTGGAAGAACCAGTTGTAAGACTGATCTGTTTCCCATAACTTCACCATACTATAGGGGCTTCAGCCTTTTTTTTTTGTTTTTTGGTGGTTTTTTCGTTTGTTTTTGTTGTTGTTGTTCGCCCATGAGAAATTGTGCAAAGCAGTGAGTCAGGTGATCAGTGCTGGCTTCAGATGGGAAGCAGAATGGGAACTGCAATTCAATACAGAAAGCCAGTGCTGCTGCTTGCCTTGCAGAAGAAAAGCAGGCCTCTGCTCCTGTGTTCCCATTCATTTTGCTGACCTGCTGTAGGGTCATACAGGGAATTAGCCATTATCTCCTTACAGAATGGAGATCTTGACCTGTTTTACCTGCTTCATACAGCACCCAGCGCACTACCAGGCACTATGGCAATTAAGACCTAATAATGGTATAAATCAAGTAACTAAGTACCTGTCAACAGGTCATCAGGACTGGTGTTCCTCTTGGGCAAAGCTGTGCTCATGGAGGTCAATGCAGCAAAATGGCCCAAGGCCTTCAAGGCAGAGTGTTTTACAACAGCCCCTCATGGAGTCTCTTTTGCAGGGGGGACCACTCCACTCTGCCAGTTCCCATCTCCCACCCATTCTGCAGACAAGCCCACCAAAATATTTTGGTACTTTTGTTGACTTTTTTTAGTGGTATAAAAACCCCAAATATTTACTGATAAGAATACATTAACCATCACAGATTCCAAGTAAGGGACTTGTGAGTTTTGCTTCCAGTTTAAAAATGGTTTCTGAACAGGCACTTCCATTCAGAAAGTGAAAATATTGAGGGAAATACTAAGACAAAACAGCATTTCTATCATAGTGCTGTCTAACCTCAGTGATGAACGGAAAATCCATCTGATCTTGGCACTGGAGTCTTAGTGGCAACCCAGGATTGTGTTTCCCATCATTCTAGTGTCAGAACACCCTACTGACATATGAGTGTATAGGATAATGAAAAGGTCATTAATTCAATTTAGATAAATTTCAATTAATCACCATGATTAATTAATAATTTATTCAATAGGAATCAAGTATGAAGTGGTGGAGAACCAAAAGGATAGGGAAAAAAATTGCCCACAAGGAAATTTAGTCTCTTTTTGACAGAGTTGAAAGGCAAATGAGTCGAAACACTTTTTGAGTATATAGAAAAATTCTGTGTCATTAAAAAAAAAAATCAGAGTAACAAATGTGCAGCACTTTAATGTCAGATTTGACTGTCATTTGAACTGTTCACAAGTAGTGTGGACAATCTAAATTATACTTCATTTCTAAGTATGATATATAACCATTAGGATAGTTTAGAAAAACACATCACCAGAACTTGGGCTGGAGAGGGAACAAAGGGAACATCTTTGGAAGGTTCAAGTGGGATTTTTTTCAAGTGAATGCTATTCCAATATTTTGCGACAAACAGGAAAAAGTGAGGTCTGTTACACATCTTTCACAGCCTATATATAAACCAGCCTCAAGAATATTTGCCTGAACATATATATACAGGTTTTTTAAATATTCTTAAAAAAGTAATATTTGCTTGATCTATGACACAATGAACGTCTCTACAGGGGAAACTTACCATAGGCATAATAAAATACTCAAGAAGTCATAAAAGGTAACACGAGAGCAGTGTTTGGCCTTGGTAAAACACATTTAGGATGGCTGCAATGTATGGATACAGCTTTGTTCAAGAAAGGAGCTGTGCATATTTAAAGGTACTTACAAAGCTGGTCTTCTCCTTTCTTTGACATGGGATATGTTTCCTAATGGGATGAATACAAAATCATGGACACCATGCATTGCTGAAGGAAGGCTATGCCCATCTGTTTCACATGTGTGTGTTGCAATGATGGAAGAGTCTCTTCTAACCCCTATGGCTCATAAGTGAAAGAAATGTAGGATTCAGCATATGGGTGTTGAAGGACAATTTCAAGGACTCCATGTTTAATGAATTCATAGGATTCAGCTCCCCTCCTTCGTCTGTTGGAACAGATTTTTATATTCTCCATAGAACTGAAATGGTGTAAAATACCTCAGGTCTACAGCCATGCTAAAATGCTGCTCTTCTGATAAACATTTAAAGCAAGGATTGCCAGTGTTATTCTGTTATCCTTCTTGTTTAAAATCCCTCTGTGTGTGTTGTGAAATGGGTGACTTAAAGGATCTGCAGAGGGAAATAATTATGACACCACTACCTATCACTGCGTGTGTTCAAGGGCATCTTTCTACAGACTCTGGTGAACAAGGTCATCGGCAAACCAAGCTGGGTCTTCCCAGAGGCCAGTGGGTGGCTCCAGTGCTACTGATATTTACCTGCAGAGAGGTTTCACCTACCTCAAGACCCCATTTTCCAAGTGATGGTTACAACTGCTTGGATGGCACCACTTTCTGCCTGGCTCTGCTGCCACAGCTACTTTTGCCCTCGCTACTTCATGGTGATGGATATAAAAAGTTAGAAAAATGCAAATAGAAAAGTTTTTTATATCTTCCAAGTGTGCAAATAAATGGCTGTATGTTTTTATGGGAAATAAAAAATTTTGACTGAAATTTCTCAATGCCAGCTGTTGCATTCTTGGATAATTCAGCTGCTTTTACATGAATGTCTTTGCTCATAACTAAAAGATAATTGACTATAAACAAGTGTACTATAAACAGAAAGGAAAAAAACCACAAAGAAAAATTGTTTCCTGGTATTTCTGAAAAGAGGCAAATTAAGGTTACAACTAGAAAATGAGTGAGTTTTCTACTAAAAATAACCTCTGTTATTTTAACTGTTATTTTATGAAGAACCAAATGATTTCAGTGCTTGTAAATATTTAATGAGAGAAACCAATGATTTCTAGAAGTGTTGCTGTCTCCTATGAGAATAACCGTAAGTAATTCTATGCCCCCAAAGAGTAGATTTTGCATATTGTTCCCAAACTGACCACATTCATGAGTTGTTGAAAGACTAATGTCACCTTCTCAAAAAAATTGTTTACATAAACTCTGACCCCCCGTCAGTATTTTCTAGCTTTTACCCAGGCCTGGATGGGTAATGGCCTGGATATTTCATGGCAGATTTCTCAAATACAATCACACAAATATGTACTAGAAGAGGGGGGACTCATCCCACTGCCTTCAGTAGAACCAAGAGCAAAATGAAGCGCAGAAGCAAGCGAGCTGACAGTTACTATTTCTGTGATGCCTCCTTCTGAAATCACATCTGCAAATCCTCTCAAAGCCATCCTGCAGAGAAAACTGATCAGTTTTCATTAAATCGCTCTCCTAGGTTTCTCTGGGTTGAAAACTGCTCTGATGTTTACTTTCCCTCATCATCCAAAGGTGAATATTCATTGCAGCCTTGCTGCTGCAGTCTCCCTGTGCTGGGGTGGGGTAGTTAGTGCAGCCAAAAGGCAAGGGATACAGGGAAGAAGACTGATGCTTGGACATAACATAAGAACTCCTCAGTATGGAAAGTCAAAGTCTGTTTTGTTCTACAGAATTACTAGGTTTCGTGGCTTATATCTTATCTCAGTGGAGGTATTATTCACTTCCCAGCATTTTTCTCATAACCACAAATCATACCCACAAATAAAAAATATCCCTTCAAAACCACCTCCTATTGGCAGAGCAGACCTTATATTATAAAAGTTGCAAGTAGACCAGTGTAGTACCATGAAGCCTATACAGGGTTTTTTGTCATTTTCTTTTTGTTTTCCCAGTGTAAAAATATACAGTGCTACTGCTCATTTCCTGCAGTGTAAAGGTCCAACTGGTCCTTGCCTGCTGAAGGCTCCCCTGCTACTGCCGTTTCATACCTCCCCAACCCAGACCACTGTGTTACCCCTCCTTACACCTGAAACCTCACAGCGTAATGTGTTTTGCCTCCCATTTATAACAAACAAGGAATCTTTAGCTGGTGTAATGAGATACTGTCCAAATAATCCACTGTCTTTCATAATTCTGTTGTAGCTGCTCCAGGGCCAGTCTTTGGATGTGATGGGGTCCTTTAAATTCTTCAGTACGTTCATTCTCCCCGTTGACAGCTCTACAAAAAGCACATCTGTTTGCAAATGTGAAGTAGCATATATATAGTACTGATTGCCTTCAGTGAAAGAGGGTTGAAATGTCAGATCAGATAGGTGTAGGTTTGTTTTTAGGTCATAAATCAACTTGATTTCCCCTCGGACAGTTAGGGCCTGGACTGTGATCCTGCCGCTGCCCTCGTCCACGCTGACCAGGTAGCGGCCGTCGGGGGACACGTGCGGCGTGCCCGACACGGCGCCGTTGGGGCCGACGACGGCGTCGGTGACGCTGTCGATGACGAGCTGCAGCGACGCGGCCGCCGAGCGGCTCCTCCTGCACTGCACGAAGTAGTAACCGCCCAGGTGTGTGTACGCCATGGCCTGCGGCGCGCAGCTGTAGGCTCTGAGGCTGATGGTCTTGATGGGGGTCACAGTTTCCAGGTCAATCTTGTGAACCGCGTGTTTTGACTGGTTAAAAATGAAGCCGAACCTGAAACAGAAAATAAGTCACTGAAGTGACCTCTGGAGACACTGTGACATGCTTGAGCAAAGAGAAAAGTCAGCAGAATTGGGAAACTTATTCTGTTGGGTTTGGAGGCGTGTGCAATAATGCTCTTTTTGTAAGAAATGTCTTGTTTTAGTTCTTCTAAAACATCCTAGAAGGAGGGATATATTTCAGTTCAAATTAGCAACCTGATCCTGGAAATCTGAGTATGTGCTTAGCTATTTGAATCTTCAAGAGCCGAAATCTTTTATTGGGAAGACAGGTTTCTACAGAAATGATATCAAGGTTTGGGTGTTCAGTAAGCTAACACTGACCAGGTTTGTAGTTAATCAGTCTGAGATTACAGTCATGAAATTCAATATATACTTAAGCCTTCAATCTCAAAATAGAAAAGCATTCAAACTAAAGCATATTGCTGCCAGAATGGGGCTAGAGAGTAACTATATATAATAAATATAGCTGTGTACAATATAGTGTATAACCACTGAATGAAGACCATATCTAACCTCATCTCTTAACTGTCAGCACCAGAGGGAAGCTGTGGTGTGTGTTTGGTACCCGTGGTGCCTAGGAACCACTGCAGGAGATGGCAAGGCTGCGCTGCAGAGCAGACTCTTAAACACCATCCTGCCAGCCCAGGGAAGGTGTAAAATCTGTCTTGAGGAACACAACCAGGGTGACCTGAAGATAAGGGGTCTTTATTTTCTGTCTCAAGACAGGGCAAAAAACAGTGAGCAGAGAACAAATGTTCTGTAAAAGATATATGCTGCAGCACATCTGACCTTTGCTGAAGACAAGAAAAGGTCAAGAATAGCCAAGAAAGGTTTCTGCTTAATTTGAGAAAGCCCTTAGAAACAGCCTGCTTGTGTTCCCCTGAATTCACAGGTCACTGACACTGACTTACAAAAACTAATTTTACATCGAGTATCTTTTCATCCATTCAATGCAGACAGAAGGAAATGAAGTGAGTGCTTAGTGTTGTATCTTGTCCTGGGCTTGCCTGAACCAAACCCACCACAATCTCTTCCTCAGAAGATGTAAAACTGTGTTGTGAAATGTGGAGGACAATGTGCTTCTGTGCAGATAACGCATATTTTGCTTGAAACACTAGGTTTATTTCTTTATTCTTAATCCATCTGTCAATGAGACACTCAGTAATGATTTCACTTCTAAAGAATGAGCCAGTGTAGTGTGTGATCCCATGAAAATCACTGGGCTAGGCCTTTCATTTCCCCATTATACTCACATCCATTAGAGACTTCACAAAGTATCTACAGTGAAGAGTTGCAGCACACTGTGTGTGTGGAGATTGGATATGACACTTGTATTTCTCCTGGATGAATGCATTTTAAGTACACTTTAAAAAGTGCCTTCCCTTACAGCTTTTTTTTTCCCTAAGACTTCCTTAATACTTGGCCAAATGCCTGAAGAAGTTAAGAAATGGTTTTTATCATAAACTTTCATTTAAAGAAGTAGCTCAGGATATATTTTATGTGCCCACAGTTGCAGAAGAGGCTCAGCCCTTGCATGAAATCTATGATCTGAAATCTCAAAGCAAACCTTGCACTTAGAGCATTTTTAATAGACAACAGTCTACCCTTGGAACTAATAAAAATGGATACATTTCTAGATATCCATCTAAAATAAGAGGCAGTTGATATGCATATGCAGGAGTATTTGCATGCAAATATTATTTGGCTCATGGAAGAAATTGCTTAAATGTTCACCTTCCTGGGAAATGCTGGTACTGCCATTTATTGTTCCTAAGTGGAGATTTTAGAACATCATCTCAATGAGTCTCATTAGCCTGCAAGCAATTATTTTTCTGTGCTGAGGGTGAGAGAGAACGGACAAAGATCTGGCCCTGAACAAATGCAACAGGAAATCAGGCACAGCATTTGCAGCTTTGGATATGGAAAACTATAGACAGTAATCTATATTTATTATTTCAGCCAACTAATCACACGGAAGCAAAAGGACAATTAAACAAACAAAAAGGAGTAACTGTTCCACCTTCCTGTCTTTGAATCCAATTCTCGCCTTCTAAGCTCAGGCATTCACATTCAGCAGAGTCATCTACCTCCTGGCACTACTATTAGTCATAATGAAATTGTGAAAGAAAACTGGAAATACGAAGTAGAGAGAAATTACAAATGACAGCCATGAGGCATGCATCATTATTTTGTGTTTCAGCAGACAAAATTATTTATTTTGGAACAGATTCAACATATAATCATTTAAGAGTAACCCCTTCTCTCTTGGTGTTTCCTGCAGGAAACCTAAGATGACTATAAAGAGTTACATTATGTTTTTTGGGTATTTAACTTAGTTAAACTATGCAGAGGACAGAAGATGGTTAAACAGTTGTTATGTTATAACATGGAAAGAATAGTATAAATTGCTGTGCAGTTACCATCAATTTTGATAATGTTAATGGGAGGCTTCCTCTGCCTGCTGGGAAGCAGCCAGTATTACTCCAGGTTATTAGTATGTTAGTTACACAACCTCATTAACCACTACATCACATTAACATTCAAAACTGATGGTTCATGGAGATCTTTTCTTTTCTTACGTGCAGTGCATACAATTTTTCTGCTCCAACCATAGACCCCATGCAGAGATCCAATACTTGAACAAGCTGGAAACACATGAAAGAATCTCATCTTGTGCTTCAGGCAGAGCACATTTTACCACTTCATCCTTGACACAGGTTTCTGCCCAGATCATAACAGTTTTGAGGCAAGGAAGATAATTTTTGGGCCATCAAATTCCTGGCACAAGCAAGCCAGGGCAGTGTGCCATAAGCTGCAAGGAGGGATGGCCAACCAAGGTGAGGTCTGAATGCCTGGGCATGGTCTATGGGAAGTCTAGGATTGTTTCTTGCTGTTTTATTGATTAGCTCACTAACTACTGGCAATTTCCTCAACCATTTCTCCATTTCATGTGTGAAAATGGGCATAAATGTAGTTAAGGTTCATCATAAATTAATTAATTAATTCATTCATTCGTTTGTTCATTCATTCACTCATTCATTCCTTCATTCATATCTGTAAAGTGCTTTAAAGTTATGAGAAAGGAGCAGCATGGTCACCATTATTATTCATTAAAATAATTTCTCACCTAACATGATTAATAATAAGATTTGTAGGTGGTATAAAAAAATCATCCACTCCTTCAAAGGGTGTGTGGATAACACGCGGATCCTCGCCGATGCTGGCCTCTGGAATGACCTACAATGAATACACACAAGGTTGAGCACAGGATAAGCACCGAGTAAGGCAGAAAGGTAAACACAGATTAGAGACATGCACGGTACCAAGTGGCTCTTCCCAGGGTGTAGTAGACTCAATTGATGAATGACTTCAAAACACTGTTTGGTGTAGTTGTCTTGAAAAGGTGTGCAGGCAAATAGTATTTGAGGCTTGACATTTGTAAGGTAAGTACATAATTTGACTTTCATAAGTTGTTGACATCTCGAGAAAGAGCAGTCAAGCATGAGCTGAAGCAGTATGACACCACTAGGACCATAATAATTCATCCCACACTGTCTAAAGTAAACACTTACTTCATGGTCATATTTATTAATCTCACTTAAATGCACAGTGGTAATTTACCACCCTGAAGGATCAAACACGAATTCACAGCAGTTAATTATCACTTTGATGAGAAAAACTGTTCATCCACCAATATAAAGTTCAGGGAGGACTGGGGAAGTGCCCTTTGGCTGTCCCCTGGTCCTGTCCACCAGCACAGCACACATCTCCATGGACAGGGGAACTCAGCTCCTCCACTGCTCCGGAAAGGAAAAGTTTTCAAAAATTAAAATGTTAAACACTCAAATTGTTTGCTGGGTTCAAGATGACTTTAGTCCATTCATTAGGACCTTCTGCTGCTCCAATCTGCAGCATCGTTGCTTTGAATTTACAGTTACATAATTCATTACAGGCATGCTAAATCCCTAAAAGGTTTATTTCAGACAGCTGTTCTGGCTATGCCATTTAGATTTCTTCCAATTAGATTGCTCAAGAAGGATGCCCACCCTTGCACAGTGCTTTCAAGAGGCCAGACATTTGCTTCCAACAAGCCAGTAATGGCCAAACAACAGCATCCTGTTGGTTGCACTGGCAGTTTGATAAATCCCTGACTTCCAGAGAATGAGTGGAAATATGGATCAACCTCTGCAGCAGCATCTCTGTTAAAAAAAGATATTTTATTGCATATCTGCAACCAAACACGCCAGGTTGTAAGAAGGAACTTTGCCCAATTAGTCACTTCTCACCTTTTGGGAAAGAAGGTCAGAAAAAAGAAAGGATCTGCTGACATTGACGCTAATCTCATCTCTATGTGTGTAACTGCACATCATAAAGGTAACAGAAAGGACTATCTGAGACCTGGAGCCTTCTAACAAGTTTCCAACTGTGCAGATGGTGTGTTCTCCCCAATAATGACATGCTTGTGCCATCTCTCCTTTAATTACAGAAGCTTCTCACAGCTGGAAAGAAATTAAGTCAGAAAGGGTAAAAAGAGTCCATTTTGTCTCCTTATACCCTGTACAGGAAACTCACATCCCCACGTGAGACAACTTGGTGCCACTGCCTTGGAAACCACTTTTTATATGCCTCCATTCTGGTTTTGGCATCTTTTCCTGAAATTGCCTGTGATGAGTAGCTGTCCAGTCTTTACCATTGGCAGCCAGCACTGGATGGAACACATGGGTGGTGGGGATGGCTCATCCCATCTTCATGGGGCAGCACCTCCAGCAGGAGCCTTGGGTAGCCCCACAATTAATGTAGACTCCAATTTGTTGGTTTTTAGGTCAAAAAGCACAGCCCCCCTTCTTCTCTGCCTGCTGGGGAACACTTTATGTAGACTTAGCAGCAAACACTTTTGGCAGAAGGAGTATTCACATGACACCAGAAAACAACTACCAGAGAAGAGGATGTCTGGATGGATCAAATCAGATCCATCAGCTGGTGCCAACTCTGTCACACAACATACAACAGCAGAAAAATGCCCCACTACATGACTACTCTCCATGTTCCCTGTACTGTCAACAGAAGAGTAAATCTGCCAAGGTGATCCAGAAGTGGAAGCTAATTTAGTTGTCCAAAGTCATGTGCAGTGCTGTGTCCCACTATCACTGTGGGTCTGATGGTGCTGAGCATGGAGGAGTTCCATGGACATCACTGGCACCCCTGCAGTGGAGTCACTAACACCCAGTAACACAGTTTGTCCCCAAGGTTTTACTTCTCCTGGTTTGTTCTTTTTTTTCTTTTTTTTCCCCATGCCCTAGACAGCCCCTTTTTGCATTCTACTGTGAGAGAATCACAGAAACACAGAATTGTTACGGACAAAAAAGCCTTCTAAGATCATCAAGTCCAACTATTTCTCTAGCACTGCCAAGCCCGCCACTGAACTACGTCCCCAAGTGCCACATCACCAGGTCTTTTCAATCCTTCCAGGGACAGTTACTCCACCACTGCCCTTGGCATCCTGTTCCAGGGCTTGAGAAAGCTATTAGTGAAGAAATTTTTCCCAATACCACCCTAAACCTCTCCTGGCATAACTTTAAGCCATTTCCTCTTGTCCTATCTCTTGTTATATGGGAGAAGAGACAGACTTCTACCGGGCTCCAACCTCCCTTCAGGGAATTGTAGAGATTGATAAGGTCTCCCCGAGCTCCCTCAGCTGCTCCTCGTCAGACTTGTGCTCCAGACCCTCCCCCAGCTATGTTGCCCTTCTCTGGACACGTCTCAGCACCTCAATATCTGTCTTGTAGTGAGAGCCCAAAACAGAACCCAGGATTCGAGGTGCCTCAGCAGTGCTGCAGAGCACAGCAGTCTTGTTCTGCTCACAGCCAGCTGCCAGCCCTTGTTGTATAACTTTATGGCCCTTGGCTCTGTCACCAGTCTTAAAACAAAACACACCCTGGCATAAAGCAGCCCTGCTGTCAGCCTGTGGCACAGCTATTGCTCAAAAACAAATTAAACAGCAGGAAAAATATGTGAGGATGGACAGAGGAGGGATGAATAAAACACACTGGATATGCAAATGAAACAGCAGCTTTAGATCCAGACCATTAAATGCTGTTAATTACCTGCAACCCACCAGCCACCAGTGATGCTGAGCCCAGGAAGAGCAAAGGCTCCAAAGTGTAAGGACTTACCTGCAGTGTGGGTGATGATTGCCTCATGTCCCCCCAGCTGAGCACCCACACTTGGTCATGGGACTTGTCATAATACAATTTGGTTGGTAATGGGTCCACATCCAAGGACTTAAAAAAACCCAGAGAGAATTATTTACACAGTGACCCAAATGCACATGACAAATATTACATCAGTTCACTGCAGGCCTTCTCATGCACCACTGTTTTGTTCCCTGTGCAGCTTTACCTTCAAATCAAGTGGGGGATCAGCAGCAGTTGAAAAATTTGGCTGTTTGGTGCCATTTTCTGGGCAGACATCACTCCATCTTATGCTGTTACTTATAGCCAGTAGATCAAGGGCCGATTTCTGTCTGAATTGTACCCACACCAGCTCATT
Organism: Picathartes gymnocephalus; assembly: GCA_013390045.1. Taxonomy (NCBI): domain Eukaryota; kingdom Metazoa; phylum Chordata; class Aves; order Passeriformes; family Picathartidae; genus Picathartes; species Picathartes gymnocephalus. The sequence continues at coordinate 221,831 of WEKY01031650.1, read as the reverse complement.
CTTTCCAACCTGCTTATAACCCAGGTCAGGCAGCTAAGCTGGGAATTCATCCCAGTGTTATTTTACCAGACTCACTGTGAGCTTGGCTCCAGATGCAGCCCTGACACTGATCTCCAGCCCACAGAGGAGTTTTTTCCTGCCAGTGAGGTTACAGAACAGTGAACCCCATGTGATCCCACTGGCAAAAGCAACACAGGCCCAGCTCTTTAGTGATCAGCAGGTCTTTGCCCAGCAGATCCACAGGGCAAAGATCTGATTTTTTTTTGTCCTGTATCAAGTCTTTTGCCATCAGTGAATAATGTGTTCACTTGTATGTACCTGTATGGCTTTCTGAGTCTGGATATCAATCATCATTACTCTGTTCTGCTTTGGCTGTGTCACATAAATGTACTTGTCTCTGACATTGACCGCTGAAGCCCAGAGGCAGGACTGAGTGTCTTCACCTTCCACTCTAGGACAGATCTCCTCCTGAGGGGTTAAAAAAGGAAAAGGTTTAATTTTTACAAGTTCGAGGCCTGGAGCAGCAAGAAGCTTAGCCTTGAAAACCACAGGAAAAAATCCATGGGGATTCCATCAGGATGATATTTCTCCCCTTTCTTTCCTGGAAAACATGAAATAGTTAATTTATCAGGTACCACACTTCAGCCTGCCTCTGTGCAATGACATTAAACAGCTGGACCTCCTGCAAACTTATATTGAATTTAAATAACCACAGAGCCTATGGACTGATCTTTTGAAGCATGCTGTGGTTCATCAAGACTTCCAGTGCTGTCAGCATTTATTAGCAACAGAAATATCACTCTCTGCTTTGAAAAAACAGTGATTTACATTAACTGAGTCACTGCTTTACATTTTTCATAAAGTCTTAATTTTCTCATGCTCTAAACCACCTGTGGTCAAGGAAACAGAAGCAAAACAAATAGGATTCTACAGCTACAGAAACTTCCCCTGTTCAAAAGGAACCAAAATCTGCTGCTTTGGGCCAAATTCTGTTCACAGCTGCCTGATGCCATATTTTGTCTCTGATCCTCCATTCACTGAGTCCTGTGCAGAACTGGTACAGCTACCCTGAGTTTGAAGAGTCACTTGTGATCTCACCAACAATTCTCTGCATGTTGGCTACTCCTCATCGCTCTTCCATCTGTCAAGATGCTTTTTTGGAAGAGCTTTGGTGTGGGACCAGGTTGTGGGGAGGAAATGGGGTAAAATGAGAGTGAACACATATAAATTTCAGTGAGCCCAACTGTTGATTTTAGACATTACACTGGGTAATTTTAAATAATGGCCCAACCTACCTAAGGGAAATGTGATTGGAGCTGCATCAGAGCTTGGTCAGGGAATGAGGTACAACAAAAACCAATGTCAGCACTGTGTCTGTATTGGTGGAATGGAATGGAATGGAATGGAATGGAATGGAATGGAATGGAATGGAATGGAATGGAATAGAATATCCTGAGTGGGAAAGGACCCACACCATGTGCAACAATTATGGCTAGAAGGCTGATACCTCTAAGCAGCACAGCTCTGCTGGCTGAGAGTCTTGGTGGAGACCACAAGTAAGGGTTGAAGATACAAGACTCAATAGCTTGGCTGCATTTTCCTTTCTGTTTCTCCAGCCAGGCTGGGAATCTATGCTACAACAATCTAGAAGATGATACAAAAGCTCCGACTTGGGCTTCCAGCAGCCACTGATGCAATCAGGCACCTGCCAGCCTTCACACTGCCCTCCTCATCCTCAGCTCTCACAACACAGCGTCCCCCCAAGCAGGCTGGATGGAGGGGAGCAGGGAAAGGTCACCCTGTTCTGCAACAGGGCTCAGCTGCAGCTGCTCCACCTGTTTTTGTGCCCTCTAACAGCAAATGAAGAAAATATTTTTGTAGATTCACTCCTAAAGTTGGGCTGGTGTCACTGTCTATACAGCAAACACTCAAGATAGTAAAAGATAAAACAGAGGAAAAAATTGTCAATCCTCCCTAGACCAAGGGAAAGGTCCTATGAGATCTGTAGGAACCTGTAAGAGATGTCTCTGAAGAGCAGCCAAGTGATGTTAAAAATCCCTCTTATGCACACCAATGTGCTCACATTATTTCCTTAAGTGCCCTCTCTGTTTTGTTCTTTTCTATCTGTTTCTCCAGGACCACCTCTTCAATATTTACAGTTCTTCAGAAAAGAAACACAGGATTTCTGTCTTTATAAAGCAACAACTTAGGTGTGGCTGAATAATATTAAGTCCATGCTAAGGACTAGCCTTGGGGTGAGCATCGGTCTGGACTTCTTCTAAGGTACATTAAAATTCAGTGAAAAAAAAAAATCAGTATCAACCACAAATGTATAGAGATTTTGAAAATACTTATTATAGACTCATAAGACAATCTTGACCCATAGCAGCAGAGCTTGACCCAACCTGCAGGGCTCATGACAGTGATTCCCCCCTTTGATTCTTCCCAAAATTGAAATCAAGGCTGAGCCCTTTTTTTCAGAAGAGCCACATTCTTTAGCCACATTTTCAAATTCTCCTTTTAAAAATTAGAAACTAAGTAAGGGAGTGACTAAAAAAGCATTTCTGGATATATTTCAACACCTGTGTTTTTTTAGAACTGACAGTTTCATGAGGATATATCTGATGTATGTTCCTGTGCAGGAGTACATAACACAGGTCAGTGAGAACACTGACCTCACAGAGCCTCCAGGCACGTGTTATCCCACTGGCCATGTTGAGCTCCACTGCCTACAAGCCAGTGCTTGACATTCCTGACACCTGAAAAAATTTTCCTTGTGCTTTCCTAAAGCAAGGGTTAGGTAAATTCCGTGCTGACAGGAAAGTGCCAACAGAAAACACGGACAGTGCAGTCTCTCAGTGGCAGAAGACACAGAGGACCTCCATGGCACAACCACTTTCTGGGCATTCTTATTTGCCTCCCTTCCTGTTTAACATGGCAAACCACTTCCAAAGAGCAGAAAGCAGCCCGAAGTAGCTCACTTTGCCTATGGAGCCATCAGTAAAAGCAGCACCAGTGAATGATGTGTGCGTCTCTCTGCTATTGACTTTTGTGCCTTCCCTAAAGCCCAGTTACAAATCTGGAGCATTGATAACTAAACAGATCAAAAGGACAAATGAAAATCTTTGCTTATGTGATAACCAGCCAAATTCTCTGCAGCTTGTCAGTAAATCCTCCATGTCAGCCTTGGAATTTACATGGATCCCCTGATTTTCAAGAGAAGGTGCTATACCTCAGGGATGCCGCATGAAGCCCACCAAGCTCTAACATCCCTGTGGCAAACAGGTCCTTTAGCAATAACAACCTTTGAAGAGATTAAGAGAAAGTTTCCCAGCTGTCAGCTGTAGCTGCTGGGTTTAGGACTTACATAACTTGTGAAAATCCTCTCTTCAGGCCTGATATGTCTCCGGATTTCACATTCGTTTGGCTGAAGGACTGTGATCCCATCATCAGAAAAGACATAGAACATATTCCCAACACTCAGGCCTTAAAGGGGGATAAAGAAGAAGGAGTCAGATTTTTTTTGGTATGTATCCATAGCTGTTAGGACTTTTTAAAAGAACTCATCCTCCTCTCCCAACAAACAAAATCTGCCTTACAGAAAAGTTGGTCATTTGGATGCAGTTGGAGAATTAACAAAATCAAATTTTATGTCACAACAATGGCTTCAAGGAGGGAAGAGGTACAAACATATTCAAAAATGCATTGCCTTGGTGGTGGTGGTTGTACCCAAATAATTATGGCTGGGTCTTGTAAATAGGACCAAAGCAGGATTTGATCCCAAGAAGCCCCTCTGTTGCACTGCTACACCCCTCAGATTATGAATTTTTTTTTCCTATGATTTCATTAAAAACAGCTTGACAATAATTTGAGAACTAAAAGAAAAACTTAAGTTAAAATGAAAGTGAAGGTCATCCTGTTACAGGCAACTTGACCTCTGGTAACTGTGATGTCAAATTGAAGTGTTTAGCATCTGTTCCATGAATGCAAATCTATAGATTTCTCTATTTTCTTAAACTATCTGAAAGAACTAACTACAGCCACCAAAATAAATACATTTTTGAAATCTTGCAAACTGTAATTCACAAATATAGAGTAGCTCAGCATTGCATTAGCCCTCATTTTTCCAACTGGGGCATTCCAGGAGATTTGGAAAACCAGCTGATTGTCATTGCTTTGCCATTAGGAGATTGCATTTCATCACTTCTGTCATGCTATATGGAATTGCAGTGACAAGATCTTTAAGAAATGTTCAGGATCCTTTCAAACACTCTAGTTTCAAAGATCCAATCCTTCCATTTTTTCACACCACCACCAGTAAGTGTTTGCAATGACCACTGTCACCCCTAGCAGTGTTGATAGTGTACTTTATCTGCCAAGAATATGGTGATTCTATAATTTGTATCTTCTAATTAATTCCATTTTTTCCATGGAGAAATAAAGTCCCCATTCTATCGCTCCGAACAGTGTTCAGGGTTAAAAATTCCTTCGCTGATCCTGTGGTGGCACAGGATATAAATACTGCTCACAGAGATAGAATTTCTCACATTTCTTAACTGTCTGCAGGATTGAGATCTAAGTCATCTCAGGAAATTTGATGGTAAAAATATGGATAATTTGAACAAATGCATTTTTGGAAAATTTTGTACAACACATTGTATTTAGTAAGGCAGGAAGGGTTTTTTTGGTGCTAAGCCCCCTTCTTTTGATGCCAAATAAGTAGCTTCAGAGTATAGTGTGTCAACATGTGGTGTTTGCTGTACTGACAAGGTTCAAGTTGAGTCTCTGAACCACAGGACAGAAATCCCCCAGTTAGGGCATCAGGTGGGTACAAGAGCTGTGATCCTCAAATGTGATGCCACAGAGCAGGATCATGCATGTAAGAAAAAAGCTAACAAAGCTCCATTCAGAGTTACTTCATGGACTAAGGGTTATTGTTTTCCCAAGAATATTGGTAAAACATTTCATTCAGGCACTTTGAACCAAAACCTGTGCTCCCAGCATCCACACAACTCCCACCTGCTTTGGTGGGATTTGAGCAAACACATCAGAGGGCAGAATTTGACCCTGGCCTGGAATGAGTGCCAATATTTCATGGGTAAAGGATTTTCATCCTAAGAAGTGAAAACAGGCAGGCAATCAATTATGACTATTGTGAAGATGCTTATTATTATTTTCATGCACAAGAGTAGCGTGATTTTGTCTGATGATCCTATTACAATGAGGGTGTATTTAAGAAGAAAGACCTTAATTACCCACAAAAATACTTTGATTAAAAATTTTACCCCAGCAGGTTTAGAGTCAGAGACTTGGCAAGTTCCACTACTGATTTTACATAAAATGAGTCCAAGTTTTTCTGCAGACTGATTAAAATACACTACAATTTCCTGAGAGCATTCAGTTACTCTCTTTTTAAAAAAGTTTGTAAATTTAAATTAAACCACTTTTTTTCCCCAGAGCTTGATCTTTGCACTGATATTTAGACCAAGCAGGTTTTTCACTAGACGAAATGGGTGTTTTATTGTGACTTATGAAACATTTGCCAAACCTTGGTTGGGGTACATCCTAAAAATCTCATGGACATCAGTAAAACAGTCTACATTTATGATTATACTGATGCAACTCCTTGGTGCAGGGAATTGGGAATTATTTCAGTACAGAGGTGGGAAATGGGGTATTCTGGTTTTTTTACAGTAGTGAGGCAGGTACTAAATTGGAAACTGGGGGACTAATGAGGAGGATGAGGACTTTTTTTTTCTTTTGAATTAAGGACATTTCAGGTTAGATGACACAACTAGTTCAAAACCTAAAGGCATTATGAAAGGCAACATACCTCACCTGTGTAGCAAAAAACCCCTTATATAAAACAAACCATTAAGAATGGGGAGGGTTTCCTAAACATAACAATTCTTATTTGTTCCACTCCAGATGAAGTTGGCTCTAACAATAAAACTTCAGGAGGACACCTGATATCAACAAGAGCTTACTTGAGAAATGCAGTCTCCATCAGTGTACATTTATACATTTTATACATTCCTCCTTTGAGATCAAAGGGCAAATTTTTCACCATGGAATACTCTACTCTGTTGTGATACTTAAATAATTTTCCTCAACTTAATCTAAATACTTGGAAGTATTTTAGAACTTAAATTTGGTAATGAAAAGGCTTTCAGCTTTTTAACTGCATACATTCACATAACTGCTGACTGCCTGGTGGCACAAAATGCTCCTTTTCTCCAGGTATTAAGCAAGCAACGCTCGCTGCAGAAATGAACACTCATGAAGACAAATCTCTGCTTTTCATTTGGGCTACTCATGGTTTTCTCTGGACAAAATTAAGAACTATTTGCACATTGAGTAAATACTGCACGTGCTTCCAGCCCCAGGTTTAAGTGGCTGGTTGCCCTACACGTACTCATTTCATGAGGTGTTGCTTGTTCATGGTCTGGAAGGTTCTGAGAACAAACTGACAGACTGACTTTTAAAATGACCAAATACTTGTGTTAAAAGTTTAACTTGCAGCAAATGTTTCTTCTACACCATATTTTGTTTAGGCATTTTCCCAAGATTTTAATTTCAAAACTTGTGGGGATGAGGTTGTGATCATTTTAAAGGAGCTCAAATCTACCAATGCATTTGCTAATATTGCTACTTGCACATAGTAAGGAATTGAAAGAATATATTAAAATGTAAAACCAAAAATACCATTCCTATCTTCCAGGTTTCTCTGTGGCAAGATTTCACATGCTGAAGTATGTTCTAGAATGAATGTGCCCATCAAATACTACAGAACACAAGCAGGCTTATAAACCTGCTTTACAGATACTGAATTGTTTAGGAACATCAATAGCAAATCTGCTTTACTGGCCATGTTTTGCCTCAACACTGCTCATACTTCTATTTAAAATGTGCAAGGTTCACATGCAGTAAGTCCATTTATTTAGCAAAATTATAATAAGACTTTCTGCAACCAACTTCTCAGCTGTTCTTTAAATATTACTCTGTTTCCACATCTGGTATGATTATCTACCTGCTTTCTTTAAAAAGCAGCATAAGGGACACTGTATATAAACAGCCATGGAGCATCATGCAGGTGATGCTGGACTGATAAGATGCATTAGAGAATTCATTTCCAAGCAGAAGGGAAATAACAATTCTCAGTGCCCATAACGCCACTTACAGGAACGTCAGCAGAGCAGACTGCTCACAGCCCTGCACCAGGAACCTGCAGGAGGGGTATTTAGGAAGAAGTGCTGGGGAGCTGTCCTAGGTGACTGTGCCACCTCTCTGACCTCCAGAGAGCTGCATTTGGCTTGGGTTGGGACTTTAGAAATAAACTAGTGCATTTGCTGTATGTGTCTGTGGCCAACAGTGGCACTGACAACGTGCACCAGGTGTTTGCACACCTGGCTCAGGCTGCTCTGGCCACCACGCCCTGGTACCTTCCTTCTGCCCCGGAAATCCTTTGTGCCAAGCCCAAGCTACTCAGAAAGCTTCATGCTGAGGGCTGGAAGCCCAGCTATTGTTTTGGGTACCTGGAGGCACTACTTACAAAGGGGCCTTTGCACCCTCCAAAAGCAGAGCGAGCCTGAAGCCCTTCTCGGAGAAGCAGCGCGAGGGAGTTCGGGCGTTTGCAGGGGGACACGGCCGAGAGCAGTTTGTCACTGCACAGCAACCTTTCCCACACAGCCTGAGGGACACCAGGGTCTCAGCTGCCTCATAAGCAGCTGGCAGACGTAACAACTGGCTTACATCTGCATTTCAACCTCAGAACCTTCCTCCAGTGAGTGGATGTCCTGCTCACAGCCCTCCAGGGGCCCAAGGTCACAGGGTCCCCTCCACACACCTGGGCTCCACAGCTACAGTCAGATGGACAACCTGTGTGAGAGCCCCTTGGGCTGCTGCATGACGCTTCTTACTGGGTGTTTTGGAAATTATGACAGCACAAGCGTGTACAAAATCAGGTGATTTTAAGAGCTTCCATAATATCTTTGAGTCAATTAGTTGCTCAGGATGGGTTTTTTTCTACTTTGGCTTCCAAGATACACACTTGTTGGCTTTGTGGAGGACACACTCTAAGTTTGATCAAACTAGAGCTCTTAACTGCCAATTAAAACAAGGAGAAATGGGGCAACCTTTACCCTGCATCGATTCAAAGGATAGAGGGAAGAAAACCTGTTGTAGTTTGGATTTTTGTTTTGCCTAGCAGTCAAGAACACAATTCCTGTTGCTCACCTAGAAAACATCAATACATGCTACTGAAAAGGAACAGCTTGAATTGCTTGCTTAAAAATGCAGTATATTGAATTTATGCCTTACTTGTTCAATTATGGTAATTTGGGAGCACTTCTGACACTTGTGTGATTGCTAATGCACCTTGAGAATCTCAGGCTACTCACATTTCTGGCAGTATATATAAAATTCATATTTTTATATATTTTATGGTCATCTGTTATTTCATAGTGGGAAAATGCAAGAAGTTATAGGTACAAGAGTGACATCTCTTATTTGAATAATTTAGCTTTTAAAAGTCTAGTCTGTACTTAATCTGGTGACTGTGAAAGTTGGTAGGGTTAGTGACAAGTCAGTGGAGAATGGCCCATCATGGAATTATTAAAGCAGACAAGCACATTATCACTACGACAAAAGAACTTTACTGCAGTACCTTCCTCTCGCCACAGTATGTTTGCAACTGCAGCATCAGAATATTGGGAAAGCCAGAAAATAATCAGGAAAAGAAAAAAACAACAAAACAATGTCAAAACTTTCATTGTAGCAAACAACTGAATAAATACTCATGTTTACTTGAACTGTTTAATTGGTGAAAATTTTGTAACATTCATTCAAATAAAATACCAGGAAAGACAGAGAGTTCTAAACACATTTTCTCCTTCTAGAGACAATTCAGAAACTTTGACATGGGAAAAATCCTTCCTGAAATGAAGGCAGCTGTGCAAAGATCAATGACCTACTAAAGAGAAGCTGTTACCTTCAAATGCAGCTGGAGGTACGGCACAGCCTGTGATTTTCTGTATAGGTTCAATAAGGAAACATGATGTGGAATTATAGAATCATTAAGGTTGGAAAAAACCTCTAAGATCATCGAGTCCAACCATTAACCCAGCACTGCCAGGTCCACCAGTATCTTTCAGAAGAAGCCTGAGACTGGCAGCTACAGCAGCTACACCCTTGGCTGTGTTGCTTCTTGGAACTTCATGCAACTGCATTCCTTCAGGATTCACATAAGCTTTGAATGTGTACCTGCATTTGAATTTCCATTCCAGATAGATCCAATTATTTCTCAACACACTGTAATTTCCCTTGCTCAAGTATTCAAGGGAAAATGACCAATATTAACAAGAGTACATAAATCTACTTAATGAGGAATAGAATATATTTCCCAAAGATTTTCTATATTTATGAGCCCATATTTATGGGTAACATTGTTTCCAATTCTAGCTCTATATTAGCAGCCAGAAAATCAGCAAAAATCCCATTTGCACCTAGACTTTTAGTGCCACCATAAACCCAAGGTAATCTCCCAGGCAGTTAAGATGGCAAAACTAGGAAAGATCAGGCCTCTGGGAGCTTTTCTACTGGAGAAACTGGTCACCTCCTTCAGCAATTGTGTGGTTAGTGTGGTCAATATAACACTGCTGCACTCCTATGGGAGACGTGGGAAGAGCAGGTGGGAGAGTATTTGTCTTTGAGGTGGAAGATAATTTCATGCTGAGGGAAACCTATTTTGCCAGTCAGTGATGTAAAAACAGGTAAAATAAATAATTTAATCACAATATTTTTCAGACCTCTAAATATTCAAGAACTTTGACTGGTAACTGGCTTCAAAAGAAATCCTGTACAGAAATCAATGAGATTTACAGGATTTGACAAAATATTACATTTTCGATTCCCTGATACCTCAAACTATTGCCAATTTGTTACTCCAATAAAGCTGTTACCCATCACACACCCAGTATATTTCTGGCACACGAAAGACTCCATCTTCCTGGACAAGATTTTACCTTCTCTGCATGATTCCTACCCCAAAAAGTGTCCAATCCTCTGATCAAAGTGCATTCAGAACTGTCATTACCTTATGTAAGATCCAACTTACAGCATGCAATAGCCTGAACTATTAAATTACATGTGTGCCATTACATTCAAACACTACTTAAAGAAATAAATGCATGGAAAATTGAGCTTACGGGTCTTTCTCGCTGAATCTTCGATGAAGAGGGAAGATATGTCCTCGTCCACTCCCACCTCATTTTTAGCAATGCAGGTGTAGGCACCAGTGTCTTCATACCGAACACTACTGATATGAAGTTCGCTTCCGTTTGCTGTAAGAGAGACACTCATAAACAGTGCTCCTCACTGCTGCTAATTGCTTTCCCTGCCTTAATTGTCTTCCATCACCACAGCTGCCAGTGACGGCTCAACAGGGTGGTTCCACCCCACTGCGTTTCCCCCTATTTAACTAGAGGTTTTTGGGGATCCTCATGGGAACTGATGTCTTGCTCCTTTCCATCAGCACACACATCCTCCATACCAGAAAAGAACAAAGAACAATCCCAAGTCACGCTATAAATTACATTTCATTTAGTTCTTCTTTTTGTTAGAAAAATGCTTGGCTTTTGTGAAGAAAAATTAATAATTTTGCAAACTGTTTTTCATCAGATCACCAAAAACTTTGGTTTAAGGGGGTGTCTCTACAGATCCTCCTACCATTTTGCTTTCTGCAGTGGGTCCATTGCCCAAAACCTTTGGAACATGCTGAATTATTGAATGCGTCATGCAGCGATATCAGTGCTACTAACACGGGCTGAGGGCTACAATCCCCAAAGCCACACTGGGGCATGTGCTGAGGACAGGGTTAATATTTTTACACAGAAAACTGGAAAGAAATGTTTTTGCCTTTTGTTGTGCCTGTTGCACCCTCATTTGAACAGGGACCTAGAGGAGTTAAAAGCCCGATTCCTTCAGCAGAGTCGAGTGGGAGACTGATTCTCAGCTGACTTGCATCCGGTGTGGGCTTAGACATGAACAAATAACGAATTTCTCTTCAAATAATTTAATGCATTTCTTTTCTGCTGTGCTGTACACAAGAAGCAAGGCAGTGAAGAAACAGGCAGGCTGTCTTTGAACAGAATGCCATTACCACTTAGATCAATCAATAGTGTATTTCCCAGGAAATTCACAGGAGGAAGATAAAAAGAAAGAACAGGGATTTTGTAACACAATTTCCAGCAACTCTGGCTTAGCAAAGTACAAGAACTTCTGGTTTAAAGTGCAAAATAATCCTCCTTAATCCCCATCTACAATACTTTAATTAATTAAAATTCTGTTCTTACCAAGGAGCGACAGTTGTTTGGATAGTTTTGGCATGATATCAATGCCGTTCTTTAGCCAGGTAATTCGGGGATTAGGGATGCCTTCAGCATGACATTTCAGGCTTGCTGACACGCCCGGCTCCTGCGCCTGTGTCTCGGGGTAGACGCGGATCACCGGAGGCACTGTGGGAAACAAGGAATTGGGGACTTGAAACCCCGTGCCAGGGCTCCAGAGCCGCTGCTGTCCTGCAGTCCCACGAGGGGCTCTGAGCTGAGAACCAGGGAGATAAGCTCAGTTTGGCTGTCAGTGCAAGCTACAAGAATGGTTTCTCTACAGCTTGACTTTGGGGGCAGAAAGTAGAAAATAATAATTTTCCAAGCAGTGGCATATGAGAGAAGCTGAGGATGCCCTGTCCCTGGAAGTGTTCAAGACCAGACTGGACGGGGCTTGGAGCAACCTGGTCTAGTGGAAGGTGTCCCTATCCATGGCAGTGGGTTGGAATGAGGTGATGTCTAAGACACCTTCCAACCCAAACCAGTCTATGATCCTATAACTCTGCAACAGAAAAGAGTAAATTAATATACCAATGCCAGGGAGCAACCTTGAGATTCAATTCTGTATTTAGACTGTTCTTGCTTCCATTGAGTGACTAACTGAACTTAATAGCTGGATTAAAACCTAAGGTGGGTACTCACATATTTAAAAATTAAAGTATAAACTTCAGATCTTCACTGAATCTAGGAGGGAATTTGAGTTCTTGCCTATGAGAAATAACTTAATATTCAGTATTTAATTGAATATCCATTCGGAAGTAGCCAGTGTATTTACTACCTCTTATTCTGAAAAAATTAAGTGTTTATCAATTACTTCTTTTCACTGAGAGGTTTTCAAAACATGGCTTACCTCAATTCACGAAGGCACTTCTGAGCTATTTAATATACTCAACTGGCAGAACTACTAATTGTATTACAATTTCAAAGATGTTCATTGATTTTCAATCATCTTTCCTTCACTGCTCAAACCAACAAGGCTTAATACCACCCATTAACTATTTCTTAACAATTTACTCACACACTTTAAAAAAAATTTGCAATATTGCAACATCAGTGAAAGATACCAGTGAGATACTTTCACCTCCAGGGAAAAATAAATGAAAATGTAAGGATGTCTCATACCGTGGCTGATGGAATTTGTGTTTCACAATGAAGCAGTCAACTTTTCTACCATAAATTTTGGGATTCATGATGTAGCTGCTGAAAGCTGTACAGTTTTGGAAAACCATGGCCAGAGTCCAATGTGGATGTGGTATTTCTTCCCCAAGGAAAATAAACAACTGCTATTGGCACTGGTGAAAAACAGGAAAATTTGTGGGTTGTGTTCGGCTATTCTTAAGAAAGCCTGAATGAATTAACAATAAACTTCTGAAAATCAATGGCTTAAGGTATCTAACTCACTGTTCTGCTTTTATATAGTACATCATTAGGCTCCATGATTATAAAAATTAAATTGTCTTAACAATTGCTTTAGAATAAAATGAAATCTGGGTTTGCAGCTTGCTACGTGTCTACATATCCATGTGGGGATAGTTTAAACAAATACATTCACTAGCATATACTTCCCATCCTTCTATATCTATTTTTTCATGGGCCTTACTAGAGAGAGATGCATTTCACTTCTGTCTTCTGCACCAACTGCCAAGAGTTAACCAGGGCTGAGTTGTCATCTTGGAAGGAAATCAGCCGCTACAGAAAGTCCTCAAGTCTACTTGGGTTTTATAGCTTTAAAAGCAAGAGATTGCTGAAGTGTAATCTGAGAGAAAATGCCTACAGCCAACTGCAGAGGAAAAGAAAAAAAGGGACTTCTAGCAAAGGAATGGCTTTGAACTCCACCTCTGCATTGGACCTGTGGGTTTAGTTCCCTGTCTTCTATTTACTTTACTCAAGAAAAAAAGCTGTTGTAAGGTGCAGGGCAGTGAAGGAAATACCATTCAAGAACTTTTTAACCAGTGGGTTACCAAAAAGACAAGGTTTGTTTTACTGAGTTTTCAATTGCTAAATAAAAGCATTTACTAGCATTTTTTCTTCTCTTCCCCCCATTACTGTCAGGTTTGTAGCTCCTCCTGACTTCAAGAGGTGCCAGATCAAAGGGAAGGCAAGCAGGGGAAAGGACCTGCTGCTAGAGATGCTGATGGTTGTTGGAGCCATCCCTGGTTTATTTAGGAGCCAGTGCCCCAGAAGTTCAGCAGATTAAGACTGAGAGTCAGGAGCTCCTCATTTCATCAGTACCTTAGAAAATTAACTTAAATTTCTCTGAGTCAGTGTCACCCAGGATGACAGATAAAGGCAGTAATTTTTGTCTACTTTGACAGAATCTTATGAAGGCTCTGCACTCAGTGCTTGTCTTACCTATGATTTGCTAGCTACTAGTAACATTTTTTGAATGAAATGATTTAGTAAGTGAGGTCCATTGAAGGGCTACATGATTTATTTAGACTCACAGCTGAAAGACAGTGTGCCTCCTACAAATGCAGAGGAAAAAGATTTACAATATTCAAGGAGGTCTGATTCTCAAATCCTGGTGAAATCAACTGACTTGGCTGAGATCTCACATGGCCAAAGGCACCAGAGCAATTTCACTCCAAGTCTTCTCACCTGCCAGCTCTCAGAGTCCCTCCCAGTCATCACCTATTTAATGCTCTCAAAACCAGTGTGGGTTGTTATTTCCTTATTATTGTTTGCTTTAGGCTTTCCTGCTCATCTAGGCACGTGTGTCAGCACTTCCCAGGATGGCCACAGCCATCAGCTCCCCAGAATCAGGGCACCCCTTCACCAAACAGACTGTACTTTCATCTCTCAGGTTTTTGCCTCACACCTTGATAATCTGCACATGAATAATCCACCTATTTTACCTGCAGGGCTGAAAACACAATAGATTTATACTGCCAAAGGTAGCTCACAGGTCCTAGACACTGAATCTATGTTCTGCATGAAAATTAACTTAAAATTATAGCAAGGTGTCTTTTCAAGAGTGATTAATAAGGAAACTGTTTGTTTTCACCTACAAAGGATATGTGTTGCACCTCCATTCCTGCTCTCTTATCATTTTCCTTCTCCTTCTATTTTTAAACTTTTTATTTCTTCTCCCTTGTCTTACATAATTCACTGGACAGGTGAATTATTGCATGCAAATGCCTTATGATAACAGCAAACTGCAGAATATATTTTTATTGTCCTTGCTACAAATTAATACATTCCAGATAAGCACATTAAACTTGCAAAGATTTCAGTTCCAGACTTTGGGATATATGGATTACCCTTTGCTTTTTCCCTTGGTAAATATATATCATTGCTAACCATTACTGTGTCTGCAGCCAAGGGCAATATAAAAATGCCATCATCTTAAGCAAAGTAGGAAAAAGGAGGCATTGAAATAAGCACGAGATTGGGTAGATTGCCTACTACTGCATACTGAGCAGCACCTCACTTGTGAGCAGGCCAATTCATTACTATAAAACAGCTCAGCTGATAAAGCACATGATGAGCACAGACGGTGGCACCAAGGCCCAAAGACATCCATTGCTGCTGTAGGGGCTCTCTACCCCAGGGTGTAGCAATAATTAACAGATTAATCATTTACTTGAGATGTTTTACTCTTTCCATTTATGATTTAAATGGAGTTTGCAGCATTTTATGTTTTCTCCTGAAAAGCCACATTATCGAAACATCCATGTTTGTAACATCTCGCTTACTGGAAAATTTGTCCTATTGGACCCTTACAATTGGGCTGAGGATCAAATGGCTCTTTAAAAACTGTTTTCAAAGAATACAATATTCTGATTTATGCTGATGTTTTCCTGAGTCCAAGGACCAAGGAAAATGATGCCCTACAGCCAGCAGTCTCTTGATTTGCCAACTATCAATTTTCATAGTTGATTACTATTTTATGGGATTCTTTATCCTCAGGACCTCTTTTTTCCTCTTCAGTGTGCTAAACTGCTTCCTCCCTACAGTTAATATATACTGTACACATTTCCCAAGCAATATCCATACATGGGGGAGAACATAATTTTCCTACTGTTCTTGGCTCCTCTTGATCAAAGATAGCAGAATGCAAGATGAACTTTTCATTCTTGAACTGTTTAAACATTGCCTTTCAGCACTTTCTTTTCCTCCAAAGATCTTAAGGGAAAGCTGTATAAATACACTGACTTAAATTTTACTAGTAACTGTGAATCCTAAAACTGATGAGCTCAACCAAACCTCTCACATCATACAGGCTTCATGCTTCTTGCCCAGATGTGAGCCAGTAGTTTGGGGCATTCACCTGGTGATCTGAACATCTTCTGCCAAAGACGATTCTCATCTCTGCTTGTCAAAATAAGCATCTGGATCTACCCATGTTATTTGGGATATCCTGAACCAGTTGATACAAAGGGAAACACTGCACAGCATTCAGCAGTTGAGCAGTAGTAGAGATCCAAATCTCAGAAATATTTAATGTTGTCAAAATTGGGCTGCAAACTTTCTATTTAAGCTTGTATTTCCTTAATTTTCTATATTACCTAATCGATGTAAGAATTTAGTGTTATATTGTAAAAAAATAAGTGGAAGAGCATCTAATATTCTGGATAAAAGCAGAGGAAGAGAGCACATGTAACTAGGATCAAATTCTTTTGTGAGCTGGACTGATATGTCTTAGTGGGAACAGTGAAACAGGGCCCAGGTGGTACAGAAAAGGATCTAAGGATGCTGGAAGAGTTACTGCAGCTTTGAAAACACTGAATTAACTGAAAACCTGTCTAAACATTAGAACCTGCCTGTACAGACACAGCGATCTTGGGAAGGGTTGGGGATAAACCCTTTTACTTCCAGTTAGTTCTTCTTTCTCTAGTCTCTCTCCACAGACAAACTTGGGAGGTGTCAAAAGAAAAATTCTGATAATTTCCATAAAATAGAAAGTCTCCATGTTTTTGATGTTGAAAGTACACCAGTGGTTCTCTAGAGGAGACAGGCGAGCAGATACACCTGAGTTCTGGCTGATTTGGTTCTGTCACATTCTCTTACTGTTTTAGTCCAACACAGGAAAGCAACAAAAACCCTCCCATGCTTAAGATGGAGTTTTTAGTTTGATACAGACAGACAGAGACAAGACCCAGCGCCGAACAGAGCCCATCAACTACACTTAGATTCACAGCATCTTCACTCAATTCAGTTTGGCTCAGTTTCTTCCCTCTAATCCTGTCAAGAAAAATTCCTCAATTTGTCCTTTAAGTTAGTAAAAATCGAGGTTTTCCTGTGAAGGGCTCTGCCTTGGGAACCCTCCGATGCATTTGAAGGCAAACAATGTCGTCCTGCCATCAGGGCTGTCACCCCCACATCAGCTGCTGGAGGAAACTGTGACACAGGCAGAAAAGGAGGGAACTTAGGGATGCGGGCAGCCACATCAAGAACTGCAAAAACTCAGCTTTGCAAAGCTCACATGGGAATATCAGATGCTGTAAGACAAAGATTTCTAGACCCTGCAATATCTTCTGGCAAGCCTGAGCCGATACCAGAACGCAAGGCATTTTATTCCGTGTTTAGTGACTATATGGCACACTGAAAAACCCACATAGATAGTGGTTTTTGTATAACAGCATTTTTCTTTTGGTAAGAAAATCCCTATACAGCTATGGTATGAAACTTCCACTTAAAAAGAAAATATGATCTTTCAACAACAAGTTAAATGTAAGTGGCAGGTGTGAGTATGGAACAGATCACCCCCTCTCTACACTCCATCCAGCTTTCCTCTCATTCTGGTTTAAGTTTCAAAGCCTTTGGGCCTTCTATTCTCAGTGCTGATAAAGTCTACATTGTTGTCTGCCAACTAAACTCCATTCAGGCCTCATAATACATCGCATAATAGACGTGAGATTAAGTTGTTAGCTGGCTTTTCTTTCAACTGCCATTCATCAAACAAACAGCACTTTGAGGAAGGACACCTATTTTCTCAGCTGCAGCATGTGTGACTTAGTTATCCACATTGCTGAGATTTACAGCTTATTTTCTCAAAAGATGACAAATTATTATGTAGAGACACAAAGTCAGCTTTCATTCAGACCAATCAGACACTTTGTGCTCTCCTCCAGGTACTTGTGTGGTGGGAGGGAGCACTTACGTCCAGCAGATCTGAGCTGCAGTCAAAACAAAATCTCATGTCCACCACAGCTCTTCTTAAAATGCATAAAGATCCCTCTTTACTATTTCTCCTCTTGCTATTGACCTCTGTGTAACTACTTGCTCTTACCAGCTGAAATCTCTCCTTTGTGCAGATCTGCACGCACCTAGAGAAAGGACTAAATATTAATTTTCCTTCAAATATATATACCCTGTAATAAAGTTATTGAATTTTCCTTCAAAATAAATACTTTCATACCAGAGTACATCCCATTTTATACCAGAATGTACCCATAGTTAGTAATGGGTGACCCTGTCCCCTGTTCTGGAGACACTGCTGGGCATCACCAGCACATGTAGTCTAAAGTTGGAAAATGCTGGCTGCTGCTAGGAGGTGGACACTCCATGGGCTGGTCCCTTGATGAAATGCTGGCTTAATCTAATGTAATTTAAAACTAAATCCGACTGAGTGAGTTTGAGGTCAGGAAATAGATAGTGAGCACCTGAATATAAGTTCCACCAGGCACAAACGTAGTCCAGGGGACGGAGGTGAACAAGAATGCTGGAATGTGGACTGTGTGATTCTCTCACCTGTAAAATGGTTTGCCCTCATTTTGCAACCCAGTGAACCAGTGTAAATAGCCCTCAGTAAACCAAGCTCAGTACAACCAGATAATAATCTGGATATATAGCTGGGAGTTAGATAGCTGGTTTTGGAAACACTGCTGTATTTATTTAAATATCCTGGGCTATTTCATACAACAAAAATGATTTTCTGGAAGAAGAAATTATTGAGGCAACACTTCTGTTGACAAAAGTAGTAACTACTTTAAGAGATGCTTGGAAACGCTGCTCTTAACTCTATGGAAATCTCACTGACAGCTTGTTTCACAGTGAAGATACCTCCTGAAACCTGGGTAATTATACACATCCCCCTTTGATAGTTTTATTTTTGACTGCTTGTGTGACAGTGCGAGTGAACGAAGCCAGAGCTGCATTCGCTCTCGAGCACAGATAATTTGGGCTGTGGCTTTACACATCTCTGTGTGAATGAGGTTAACACACAGCTTTTCTTAGGGAACGTTTTCATGGAATGTCATATATGCCATTTACTAACCATTCACCTGAAGGATGTGGGTCTGATACAGCTCTTCATAGCCGTAGGCATGACAGGTGTAATTGCCCATGTGAATAGTTGTTACCTTGGTGATGTAGAGGGAATCGTCTTCTCCAAAATCCTGAATGGAACAAAAGACAGGAAAGGTGCCTTATTATTTAGTAACAATATTTTAAACACTACATGAATGGAGACTACCTGTTCAGAGGTTTTGATATCAATGCAGCCTGGGGACACAGCTTGAAGTTTGAACAGTAGGTTATAAAGTTCATAAATCAACACACAGGGAGAAAATGAGCGGCGATTTAAGAGTAAGGTAAAGTGACTCATCTGAGAACACGAACTTCTGAGCTTGTTGCTAACAAGGGGCTCTTTGCACATAAAAAAGATGGCCATTTCCAGCTGTTTAATTTATGCGGGAATTTAATATCTACCTGTTAACCTCAGACACATAAAATGCTAACATTTGGGTGGGTTAAGGTTTCCTTTATCTGTGCTGGTTCTTAGAAAATGCACCGCAGCCTTGAGACTTGATAAGAAAGAACTATTTATGCTTATTTGTTACTTATCTCAGACAATATCCTAGACAGGAGACAAGGAAGAAGACAAAAAGCCTTTTCTCAAACAAACCTGTTAAGATCTGTAACTGCTTAACACGTATCTTTCTTCATCCCCTTCATCTTCCTAGATGTGCTCTTGCATTGTTTCAGTTTTTGATTACAGATGGGAAGGACTGAGTTAGTAGACACATTTTTGGCACTTGAATATGTTGTACAAGCACCCTGCTTAGGAATTTATTTCAATTCATTATTTATTTATTAATTTCAATATTTATTTACTGAATTATAGCTAACAGAACTACAGCACTGATGGCTACATGAAGCAGCTTCTCTTGTTACTTCACTAACGTTCAGACTTGCTACAGCTTCAGAGTGTTTGTATTTCTATGCAAACCGAGAAGGATACATTTAAAAACAGTTCATAAGCTGAAAGAATGATTTTTCTGTAATCATCCCCATGTGTGAAGCGTGCTAAATTGAACTCTTTGAGTAATTTCACTGCACTGCTATGGGAAAATTCAACTTTAAGTCAGGGTGGCACAAACCCAGTACAATAGGGTGAATGTTGGAGAGCAGTTCTGCTTATGAAAACACAAGGACTTGTTTTCAAAGCTCCAACGTGCAGCTGGAAGCCAGCCTGCAGCCCAGGGTGTGCAGGGGAAGCCCTTCCAGGAGGTCCTGCCTGCTGCCACCCTCGTGTCGGGGACACGCAGCAGCGTGTGCAGTGAGGAGGTGACAGCTCATCGCCTCCTCTGCCAGGCAGAACCCACCGGGGGGACCAACTGAACAGGAACACCACTTTGATCTGCTGGCTCGGAGGCAAGAACTTGGGCCCTGATTTCTTTGTGCTGGAGGAAGGGAATCTGCACAGAAGTTCTGATGCTGCTCCTTCCCTGCTGCACCCATGGCAGCTCTGGCACTATAAGGAACCATCCACATCCACCTGCTGCTGCCAAGCGCTCAGAGATTACAAGCAGGAGTTGTTTGATCACTGGATGGGCTGATTTCTAAACCCAAACCTTTAGGGTCTCCTTACATCTCACATTTCCTGCCTCTTCAGGGTGCATGTGCTTTGCAGTTTGAACCTTCCTTTCCAAACACCACACTTTGAACATTTTTTGAAGGAAGCTGTGATTCTGCAGCAGACGTGCAATGCCAGCTGGCACCCTTCAAGAGAAGTACAAAACAGCCCATCTCCTGCAGTATGGATTGATCTGGCACTACTTCTGTCAGCTCGTGAATATTCTCCAAGATCTTCTGTCTGGCACTAAGAAGCGTCTTTATGCCTCACCTCTCAGTAGCAGGTCAGCACTGGCAGAGAGAAGAGAATTTTGAGAACTTGCCTATTTTTTAGCCATGTTTCAAGGCAGACTGAGAGCAAGCACAGAGAAATAAGGAGTTTACTGGCAGGACACAACCCTTCCCAAAGCACAGACCTTTACCTGAGAGGGTGCAGACATATCCACAATCATAACCCGGTTCTGCTGGTTGTGCTGCCCCAATGGGCAAATGTATGAACAATAACAATTATAAAGAATCAGAGTAAATCCACAGATGATCTGAAATCCATTATCTAGAATCAAAAACATCTCAGATATTACTGTCACCTTGGTGACAAGCATCTACACTATGGGATAAGCTGGTTAAGTTATCCAATACATTATTACAAATACCTATTCAAAAATCCCCATTTCAAGCATTTGCCTGTTTTTTGGTCAGTTAGATCTTTCCTGAAGGAAAGCAAAGATGCGTGAGTAACTGCTAATAGAAAAGATACCAACCCTGTTCAAATGGTATTTGCATGAGATAGAGAAAATGCTTGCACTGGAGGCCACTTAATAACAATTTTTTGTAAGTTAAAAGAAACTAAAATTGAGTTCAGATCAATAAAACCAGGATGGCTGCTTTAACGGAATGATTTATAGGGAGTTGTGGAAAAACAGGATAATATAATCTTCTCTATTTAAGTATGTCACTCCCTTTAAAATACCACAGAAAAATATTCTGAATGCTTGGTTTGTGCTCTGTAATTTTCTTTCTAAGGACGATCTGGTTTTTTCCAATGCATACAAATGTATTAATACAAGCAAAGACCCTTGCACAACCGAACAGCTGCAACACTATTATATCATTAGCTTCCTTTCCAAATGTGTTTTTCTTGAAAAGAGGGGCTTATATAGGTAAAAGCACAGTTTATGACTTTTAAAATCTATTTTCTGACTGCTAGTGCTTAAAGAAAGTTATTGAAGATTATTTAGGTTAGCACCATATCACCATGTCAGGCAGAGAAGGGAATTATCAACTCTGTACTAGAACCTGCACACGTAGTAAGTTCATATATAACTACAACACTATTAAGAATTAGAAGTGTTGGGTGTCAGAAGGAAAATGTGACTGTGGCATTAAATGTTTGATACTGAACCTTTTGTTGCTACAAAAAGTAGACTGAATTCTCTAACAAATTAATGACTTTCTGTGTGTTTATTGCAGCTCACGGTTTTTCCTAGTGTTTCCCTGTGGATATAGTTAGTACATTAGGATTTCACTGTTACATTTTATATCTATAGATGCATTCTTATGCACAAGCACTTTCTTTGTGTATTTCATAAGGGTGTATTTGGAAGTGCTGTAAAAACCCAAGCCCTGGAGCATTAAGAAATGATGAGTCTTTGATTCTTTAATAGCCTCTAAGTTCACATCTTGCAGTCAGGAGTGCTGTGTTGCAGTTGGAAGCTGTGAGATGTATTTGGGATGTGTCCCACACCTCCCTCCACGCTGTGCTGCCTTTGGGAGCTCCGAGGAGCTGCTCAGCAGCTCACGGGCCACTGCCCTGTGCTAACAGGCTGTGAGTGAGCACAGACAGCTGCTGAGCTGCTGCTCCAGTTTGCTGGGATGTGGGTGGGGTGGGCAGAGGGAACGGGAATAATTCACAATGGGAAAAGGCAGAGGAAACATTTTCACATATCTTGACTTAATTCAGATGGCTTTTGCTTGTTAAGCCAATTCTCCAAGTCACCACAAGCCTGAAAGCAGTCAGAGCAGAACAGAAACATCTATAAAACTGATGCAACATAATTCCTCTCTCCCCAAATTTATCGCAGCTTTAAAAGTGAGTATTTCAGAGATGTACAGGAGGCTCAGCAAGTGCTGCACACCCCAGGGAGCTGTTACTGCCCTACTCGACCCCAGTAATGTCCCACAGTGAATTGAAAAGACATTTAAATGTATCACCCCATGAAGAAGAACAGGCAATCATTAGAAAGGCAAAAAAAAGTAAGTTCTGAGACATGATTTTCCTCATTTACCACAGAAGGTGAATTATCATGGAATCATGGAAAGGTTTTGGTTGGAAGGGACCTGTAAGATCATATGGTCCAACCCCAGCCTGTCACGGGCAGGGACATCTTTCACCAGACCAGGCTGCTCCAAGCCCTGCCCAACTTGGCCTTGAACACTTCCTGGGATGGGGTGTCTCTGGAATGGATGTGGGTGCTCAGGGATGGGGTATCTCACCATTTTCTTGTGAAGACGAAGAAAGAGAAGTGATGAAACTACAGGGAGTACCCATCTAATCCCACAGAATCATGAACCCTGCATCCAAGCAGCCAGATAAGGGCAGGGTGTTCACCACCTCTACCTTATGAATTTCATTATAAAGTAATTCTTCTAATAAAAAAATAAATCAGAAAGCTATGCTTATAATTTATCATAATTGATAAGGCCAACTAGTGGCAGCTGATAAATTGACTTCTCCAGCAGTTTGTATCACCTTTTTTCTCCCTTTTTCAAATAAAAAGTTCTCTGTCCTTCATGAGCTTCTTTCATGTCTCGCACTTACCCTTTAACCAAAGGATTGATTAAATGACCTCAGAATACGTTTTAACTTCTCAAGATTAAAAAAATGCACCAACCCTGCATTATACATAGATAACAGCTTGGTAATCTATAAAATATTTAAAAAGTTGCTTAAAAAAAATAACAAATATCTAGAAAATGGATATATATCTTTTTTTTTTTGGTATAGTATTTCCTTTCCATCACTACTGATTACCCAAGGCATTGGTCTCTCCAAACACAAGATTTTTCATATTTTCTTGTATTTATCCCATTCCCACTCTAATGCATTCTCTGGTATGAACTCTGCCGCGGTTCGGAGACACCGAGCTCAGAGATGTGTAAAACATTGCATATACTTGTAAATCTTGTTCACATTCTGTCTCAAGTGAATTCCAACCTGTGATTGTAACAACACAAATCTCCTGCTCTGACACCCTGGAAGAGCTGGCAGAGAGGAGCCACATTAACCCTGGATGCTGAGCTGGCTGTGATGCCACAGGGTGTAGGGCACCATCACCCACCTTTGGCCTGTTTCAGATGCATTTTCATGAAGTTTTCTAGCATGCCTTGGTGTTGTTCCAACATTTAAAACCCTTTAAATTTTTGTCAAAGTTTCCTGGTTTTTAGGAAGTTTGAAGAGGAATGAGCATAGACACATTATTTTTTAGGTTAACTTCCAGTTGCTTGAGAAAAAACCCCAAACTTGACTTAAAACCATAAATAGGAAGAAGAAACAGAAAAGTCAATCCCACTGACATGAAGCCAGAGATTCCTCACATCCCCAGCTCTCAGGGAGGGCACACTGGCACCACAGTATGGCACTATGGGTTACACATTCCCTTGCCCAAGCCATTTAAATCCACACAATCATTTTAAACCACCCAAGATAGATAATGAATGCTCCTGATAAATACTGGCTGGGGGGGGTGGGGGGTGGTGAAGGCCCTAAAGACAGTCCATACCTTCTCACCATGATGGTTTAAAAGGGTTTATAGCAGAAATAATGGCAGAGGGAATGAAGTTCCCTGAGTGGTTCTTCTCTTAGGAGATTTGCTTTCCAAATATTATTATTACTCCTACTACTACTACTAATAATAATCCACTTCATTCTTAACCCCTTCCATTTCATTCCTTTCCCAAGCCCAGGGAAGCTGCAGACTTTCTCCATGAGGTTTCAGTGCCTACTGACAAAACCAGTCCTGGCAAAGGGGCTTGCTGGTGTCACCAGTTTTCCACCAGAATCCCAGAACAGTTTGGGTTTGAAGGGACCTTAAAGCTCATCTCGTCCCAACCCCCTGCCATGGGCAGGGACACCTTCCACTATCCCAGGTTTCTCCAAGCCCCATCCAACCTGGCCTGGAACACTTCCAGATGAAGAAAAACACCATCCTGATCTCACAATCACCAGCAAAGCAACTAGTATTAACTAGTTTATGCTAAAAAAGCTTGCCTGATCCTCAGTGTCCTAGAAATCTCTCTACGATAATGTTTACAGGAATTTAAAAGAAAATGTACCCAAGCATTTAATGAGATTATTATTATGCAAAACCTACAACAATGGCTATCACTTTGGAAATGATTTCTCCTCACTAATCAAATGTCTCTGATCCTTTTTACAATAGATTCATGAGTGATTCATATAAAAATAATAAAAACTAAATTAATCATGGGTCCTTAAATCACTTTCTTTGACGCTTTTAATAATTCATTTCTAGAGACAAGCTGAGAACTTATGCTTCATTAATATTATTTGTTCTCGGCTTTACACATCACTTTAGTCATTTACATGGAGAGAAATTCAGCCTTAAGCAAATGCCAGAATACTACTGCAAACACAGCCTGATGGGGCATTAATTTATCTTTTCCTGTTTTTCTGCTCAAAGAATTTAACATAACATAAGACTGTGGGTGAGACAAAATTTTTTTTGCCTTGAAAATATGGAAATGAACTTTTTAGATAGTTGTGCAATTATAATGTAAATAAAAAATGGGTGAGTTTTACATCTTGAGAAACTCAGAGATAAAATGACAAGGAAAATGACTAGTAGGTACATTTCTCCAAAAATGCAAGCGGATACAATTTCTGTAATCTTCATTATGACAGAATGTGAGACTATGTATTTAGAATACACTGTCAGTAGTAATTTTGCTCCTAACCTCTATTTTAGAGCCTGTAAATACCTTAAGAAAGTATAAGCAATTTCTTAAATTTTGATTTGAAAGACAAAAAATTTGGATCTAAATATGCAACTTTTTGTAACTTGCTCCCATCACTGTGGTATCTAGAATGGCCCAGGGTTTGATCATTTTAATGGCCCAAATTTTATTAGCAGGGAATTAATGGGGTTATTCACACATGAGCTTTTTGTTATTTAACAGTGAATCTACATTAAAAACATCAACATGAATATATTGTCTTCATACAGACTGTTTTAATGAGAAAACTAATCCCAGTGACTTGCACTTTAAAGGTTGGCTGTTTGCTTTGGGTTTCAAATATTATACACGGAAAATGGACATTTTCATGAATATACATGAAATGTGTATCAAGAGAGGTAGGCACAGCTCCTGTAGGGGCCCTGAGATGTACATGGAGGTGATTTCCCAGGTGGATGGGGCATAGGAGCAATCAAGGCTGTGGTCTGGAGTTCTGTGCTTGTCCCTGGGTGAAGTGTTCTGAGAGAGCAGGGCCGTGCCTTCCTACCTGACATCAGCAGAAATGAAGAACCCTGTATTTACACAGTTGGTTATGTGAAGCCTATTTTTGAACTAATGATCCAATGCCAGCGTGAGTTAAAGTTTACAGATTAAAATGAAATGAGTAATGAAAGACACTGATGAGCTTTGGCTATAGACAACTGCATTACACTTTGTAATTCACCAAATGCTTATCTACCTCTACACCATATTTGTTTTCTTATGGTAATCTTCTCTTTCTTATATTTATAAATTTTATCAATTTACACATGGTTCTCTGGAGATAATGTCAAGTCATGTGAAACAATACCCTATAAATATTATATACTTTGACTCCATGGTGAGTATTTTATTTTCAAACTGAGGAATGCTTTCATAATCACATACTTGAGAAAACATATCACTTGTTCCTAGGAGGCAAAAGTATATTATTTTGAATGATGACACATTTTAACCACTTCACTTTTGTAGTCAGAAATCAATTTATAGCTACAACAATTTTATCAGTTTCAGCTACATTATAGTTATTTTCTGCATGAGAAAAGTTGATGTGACTTTATTAAAGTGGAACTGCAAAGGGACTTCTAATGGATAAATAATATGGATGGGTAATTTATGGAGAAATAATATTTTTATGCTAAAAGCAATCTTAAATGTTTGCAAGAGAAATCGTTTAATTACATGTACCATTAGGATGGCACTTTTGCAATAGCTATGTGACAGCTCATTAACAGAGCTCCCACAGACAGGACATGACAAATTATTACTAGTTGCTTATGAAAACTTCTGATTAAGAGAGCAATGAAAAATTATAAATATTTTGTTGCCAATCAAGATATCACGTAAAAGTGATTTAACTAATGCAGTTACACAACTACGCTTTATAGTAATCTTCAATCTTTCAGTTCTGCACAAATTTAGGATTATCTAGGTTTGTGTTGACTTTGTCCCTCCCAGTATTACACTGGAACACAGGTTGCCTTCTCAGATCACATTTGTCACGAATCTGGAGAGAATAAAGTAACAAAGGACACTTCAGCAGTGGCTTTCCTCTGCTGCTCTCACACCTAGCTGGCAGGATTCTGTTTTTTTCAGACTTGAGCTTCTAATTTCATCTGATTTCTTGAATTAGCACTTAGAAGAGAAAGTTTAATTGAAATATAATACCAGGACTTTTCCAAGTGTGTGACTATCCTGTAGGTCTGTATGTGATTAGCAATGTGCCAAGAGCAGGGAGGATTTTCTTGAAGTTAAAAAGGTACAATTAATCTCCTGTTGCACTTCCAATTAGCCAAATTGCCAACCTTATTGTGAAAAGCAGAAATGCAATCGAGTTTCTGCTTGAGGCGTACTAAAGGAAAACTGAAGTAATTTAATTAACTGCTTTCAAGTACATTAAGAAGCACACTGCCTTTACTTTCTGCTGTCAATGCCTTTAAATAGATTATTGTTTAATGTGAGTTTCTGTGCCCACGGAAGGCTGAAGCTTTGAACTGTCTGCTGCCACCCCCTGACCTGAGCTGTTAGGTGCTTAAGAAAAGACCAAGATGAATAGAGGGATGGAGCACCTCTGCTATAAGGAAAGGCTGAGAGAATTGGGATTCCTCAAAACAGAAGGATTAAGGGTGACCTAATTGTGTCCTTCCAGTACCTGAAAGGAACCTGCAGGAAAAGTGGAGAGAGACTTTTAAACAAGGGCATGTAGTGACAGGACAACGGGGAATGGATTAAAAGACAGTAGGATTAGATTAGATACTAGGGAAAAAATCTTCCTTGTGAGGGTGGTGAGGCACTGACACGTTTCCCATAAAAGCTGTGGATGCCCCATTCCTGAAGGTGTCCAAGGACAGGCTGGATGAAGCTTTTTGCAGCCTGGTCTAGAGGAAGGTGTCCCTGCCCATGGTAGGGGGGATGGAACAAGATGAGCTTTAAAGTCCCTTCAAACCCAAACCATTCTGTGGTTCTATGACAAATAAAAGGCTGGATTTAGCAGCTGAAGGACTGTCCCTGCTGCTTCAGACATGCAGGTGCCAATCCTCAGTAGCCAGAGAGTAGACATATCTGAGCTCAAGCATCCTACATAACACCCACCATGGAAGAGGGAAAATAAAAAATGGCAATCCCCAAACTGTTCCTCCTCAAGTAACCAGACCAGAGTACAGACAGCAGTGTATATACAAAACATAAAAAAATTTACACAGTGTAACTAAAGATGAAAAAGTTGTAGAGGTGTTCATTAGACTAAAAAAAGCTGATATTCACTAGTAGCAGGTGTTATATGACAAGATGATAGAGGTCAAGCTGATATGTCTCACACTAAAATTGAGGCATAAATCTTGTTTTTTCTCCTTGTAACAATCTCAGAGTGCTCTTCTGATATAGTTTCTCTGTGATATACTAGTTGAAAGAGATCAAAAAGTGATTTTTTTCCTGCTGAATTACACTCCATGGGAGTGTTGAATCATTCAGGAACCAGTCAGCTCATGTGCAAGGACATAACTGCTTCTTAACATAGAATCACCAATGAGAAACAGAATTACTTATAAGCAAACCAGAAATCCACTTGGGTGGTGCTAAATTATGTGAGGAACTGGCATTTCAGTCTGAAAACATATTCAACATTCTGTTTAAAATAGTAGGAGTTGCAAATGAACCCTCAGAGCCAAGTGCTATCAGTCCTTCAATAATATGTTTCTACTCAGATTCCTGGACTGTCATTTTGTGTCCAGTTCACACAGGAACTTTAATTCTTTAAGAATAATGTCATCATAACCAAAATTTCATAAATGTAAATGAAATACCTGGAATTTTCATTTTTTTGGTCAACAAATCCTAAGACCACTCTTGAGCCTCCAGAGGCTCTGCTGCATTTCCATGTCAAGCTCAAAGCAGTGACAAGAAATACAAAGTATTTTAAAAGGATAATACTTGCTGTGATGAAAAGAAAAAGATGTTTAGACAGTTTTAATTACTGAGTTTGTGCACACAATAATTACCTATACATGGTACACATGATTTTCCTGATAAGGAAGAGTCAACAACTAAAGTACTGAGATGCTGTGTGCATTTCTGTCCCATGTGCTGTAATTTTCACATTTTACTGCAGAAGAATAAACCAAAGATTTTTCCTATTTCAGTAATCCTGGATACACAACAATTTAGGGAGCTATAGTACTGACTGTAACAACTCTAAACTGAGTGGTTATCAAATTAACAAGAGCTGAACAAAAATATAAATCAACTCTTGCCATAGTGTAATTAAAATAAAACCTGATTTACCATGTACTTTAATGCAAAGAGAAATGAAATACAGACCATATTTTTGTACACTACTTTCCACTCTCTCCCTAATTAAATGTTATTAAATAAATGAGTAAGTTTATACCATCATTCAGGTATTGTCTTTACTACCAACTATGACTCACAGATCAGACCAGCACTGTGAATTAAAAGAGATTCATCTTCCTTCCTGCAAGGGCAATGCCACACCCTGATGAATAATCCCATTTTTAAGCAGCTTGTAAAAAATAACAGCCAAGGAATGAGAGAGGAGAATTGGCTCAATGGTGAGTGAAACAGGAGGATCAGAAATAAAAACGGATTATTTGGTTTAGAGAGAGATTCATTGCCAACCATAAAGGTTTTGTTTCATGTTCTTGATGAACCTGTTTGGTTGCACTGGGAAAGACAGCCCTGAGGAGGAAATGGTCTCTAGAGCTGTTTTCCCCTGAGTTTTGAGGTCTCTGGACCACAGGTTGCACCAATGAAAGAAGCATAATTTCATATAACACATTCCAAGCACTCCTGCTCTCCCCTGCATGTATGTTGCTTTGCTTTTATTCCTGAGACTGTATGTATTCACATACAATCTATATATATCACGCCAGCCTCCACTTTCCACAATAATGAGATAAAAGTTGCACCCTTATAACTACCATCTGTTAAATGAGGCCATACTCAAGGTCCTGATCAGACAGGGACAGGGGTGGCTCAGGACCTACGTTGATGTCCTCCAGGTCGAGGAAGTTGAGGACGACGCCGTTGCGTTTCCAGATGATGGGAGGGCGCAGTGCCCCGCGGATGCTGCAGGTCAGCACGGTGCTGAGGCCGACGGTGATGGTGCTCACAGTGACCCTCTGCTCCTCCGGCAGGCTCAGCCGAACCACCTCTGCAAAAGGCAAAGCAACAGGGATAACATCGAATACCACACAGGGAAGCTGCTCCTCTTCTCCTCTCCCCGCCTTCCTTTCTCATTCCGGAAAAAACTTCGGAGGATTTTGGCAAGGAGATGGGATACCTATGCTATACAAAAAAACCCATAAACAATAAAGCCAAGTAAGAGATAGGTTGAATCTGTCTCAAACTTACTGCATCCCTTTCCTGAGGCTGTGGCATGAGGGCACTAATATGGTCAGCTGGCCAGCCTGGCTGCAGTAGTTTATACAAAGCAGTCAGCAGTAGGAGGACAAGCAAAGGCTCTCTGACTTGAGATCATCTGGGCTTATTTCTTTAGAACACTTCTGTCAAAGTCCTTTGAAAAGGTATGAGAATGAGCCATGTTTGTTCCTTGAAGAAGAAGAATTAAGGTCAGACTGCTGCCACTGAAATACAAATAAACTCAGTTTCAAATTGCCCAAACGCTCAAAGTCACCAAGCATGAAAACTTGTTTACTGAACATGGCCACATAGGGCACCTGAGATACAGACGTCCAAAAAGTAAATGCTTTCTAATATTTAAACAAAAACCCCAGTTATTTTGACTTACATGTGCCACACAAAAGAAACTCCTGAGGCAGCAGACCTTGCTGAAAACCTGACCACCAGCTCTCTGAAACAACACTAAGTCACATTGTTTCCTTCTGGCCAAAGACATGAGATGTGGCTGTATCTTTTGCCATGTGTGGTCACACAGAAAGGTCAGATGTGATACCAGAAGTACCCTGGGTGCAGATTGCCATTGTGGAGCATTTTGGCAGCAGTAAGACAGTGACTGGGCAGTCAGGACACATTGTCCAAGCTCCTGTAGCCACAGCTTTGTAATTCACATGATGGCTTTTGCTTCCTCTCATTGCCAAACTCTGCAATAAGAAAACTACATTGTATGTAAACAATGAAAACTGGTCTTTCAAGGTAATCGCCCATTGAGAGGAAGAGGGAATGTTCACAGCTGGTGTTACTTTGCTTCAGCCAACTCCAAAAACTGGGCTGGGGAGTGAAACAACCTCTCCCAGCACCAAGGCTCCTCCTGCCTCATGTCCACTGGCAACAACAGCAGTAAAACAGATAAAAGAGACTGACACTGCCTCACCCAAGGTCATGTGCTCTGGGAAAAACCACTTCAAGCAGAGCTGACACTGTAAAATGACATACAGGGGTCAGGTTACTCCCTTCCATCAACTGGTAAAGTTACTCTACATCCTGTCCACTTACAACTCTGTCATTACACCCCACACAAGCTCTGAATGTCACATGCATGGAATAAAAATTAAAAAAACCCTCAGTATCGACATTCGCAAGCACAATTTTCCATCTCTTCACATATTGTCTAATTGAAAAACTGCTTTAACATCTCTTGAGTAGCAAACCTCTTAAATCTCTCACTAAAGTATTCAGTCTATTTCAGCAGCCTTGGGCAGCCTGGACAGACTCACAGCTTTGGTATAGCAACTGATTGTGAGGAATCAGTGCAGAGTCTGCTTGTGAAAACATACTCCAACAGCTCAGCACCCCTTCTCTTCTGCTTCTTCCACCTAAGTGAGAAGCTAATGTGTCACGAAGTGCATTCACCACTGTGGATCTGAGGCTGACTTTGGGCTGCAGGGTCCATACAGCATTGGTTTGTCTGCCAGCAGCGTGCATTTCTCCCACTTAAAATTCCCAGTGCTACTCCAGGAAGAGTACAGGCTATTTTAAATAAAAGGTAACTACAGTTTTGATAGATGATTGATCAAAATTAGGAATGTTTGACCAACGTGGTGCTACTATTTGTGTTATGGTGGCTTCCAGAGGCATTACATGAGAAGGCTGACACAGTCTGACTATCAAACCTTAAAAATCAGGAGGAGATGAATAAATAATTGGGAATGAGAACATTACCCATTGAAGATCACTGAGCAGGTTAGCAACTAAGCCAGGAAGACATAACACATGAGTAAATTGCACTGCCTTCAGGTACCGGCTGGAAGAAATCAGGGATGTGGCATCTCAGGGGTAGTGGCCCACAGGAATAGAAATGTCCCAGGGAACCACTGAATGGTTTGGGTTGGAAGGGACATTAATGACCATCTTTGCAACCCCTGCCATGGTCAGGGACATCTTTCACTAGACCAGCCTGCTACAAGCCCCATCCAACCTGGCCTTGAACACTTCCAGCAATGGACAGTCTATCTCACCACCCTCATCCAGCTGCCTAAAGCATGTAAACAGCACATAGGGGCTAATAATGTAGTTATTTTCTACATAATGAAGAGCTTCTTCTAATGAATAAAATATTTGGAGTGCACTTGACAGGATAAAGAACTGATAATTTCAATAATCTGTAGCATGCAATAGGGCTAATGAGGACATCTCTTCCTGAGGAGAAATTAAATAGAGGGCCATTCATTTAGAAGAGAATTGTTTTTTCATCTTACTGCTGTTTTCCTTAATTCTCTCTGCTGTTTTTCATGGTGCCTTGAGTTCCCTGGCTCATCTGGGATTCCATAAGCTTCTTCTTCAGTAACGTTTTTCCAGTGCTCTCGTGCAGTGGAATTTAAGGCTTCCTGCCCATCTTCCAAACAATTGCTAAAGAGGCTTTGGCTTTTCCTTTTTTAGAAGCACAGTAATGAAAAATACATTAACTTTTAATTAAGAAGACACCTTGCACAGTTGCCATTCTTGGATGAACCATATGAGGTCAAGAGATGAGTTTTTAATGTTAAAGCATGTAATTAGCACAGACCACTTTAACAATACAAACACACTCCTTTTTAGCATATTTCTATGGAGTATATTTGAGAGCATCTTATTACCAGTACATTTGAGGGACCCTTATTAACATCTAAAAACCTTTATACTAATACAGAATTATTTTGTGTGGTTTCAGTTATTGCTTTATTGTTTTCAATAGAAAAGATTTCCTTATACAAGCTGGTGTACTGGAGAGGAAACAGGATTCCCTAAGATGATGTGAGGGCTGAGCTTTTTAAAACTTTTGAAAGACTCAATATTGTATTAAGTTATAGAGCTTGGACGCTGCTGCTATTGGTTTATGTGTAAAAATTATTCAAGTCACCATAATGATTTTGTGTAGAGCTTCTAGATTAAGTATTGAATATTGTTCATTTTATTTTTAAAAACCTTTAGGAGATAAAAGGATTTTTATCATGGGTATAAAACTGAACAGAACAAATAGACAGTATTCAAAAGGTGCTCACGTGCAGAAGAACACAAGCTGGAATGGAATTTGGTCCTAAAATCAAGCAGTGCTATTTTCATTTGGAAATTCTAAAGGATGATTCATGCAAACCATTTTTCTACATTCCATAGGTTCAACCAGTATCAGCCGTTGCTGACCATAGTTACCAAGTTGTGTCAAAACTGATACTCTTCTCTGGGATTTCAGCTGAAGTACCTCCTCAGTTAATTCCAGTTGGAAATAAGTTCCTGCCAACTATTCCGCCATCAGAGAGAGACACTACCATCAGAGAAAGGGATACTATCATTCTTCACTCAACTTTTAATGGTTCCAGACAAGGGTAAAGCCTTTGTAATAATCCCCTTTAAGAAGGAGTTGGTGTAAGCATGTGCCTGTGTATCAGAGGACCAGGACTAATCCCTGATCATGTAGATGAAAGACACCAAACGTGGAACAAAATTAAGGTCAGTGAAAGACAACCAGGACACCACCAACTCTCCATTGGTGATGGCAGCAGCTCAGTGCCTGAACACGGTGTCGTTCAGGAATTAGGGCAGTGCCATCTTCAGACCCATCTGCCTCATTCAGGAGGGTGAGGGATCCCTCCCTTCGCCCTGGGGGTTAGTGCCAAGGGGTTATTCAGGGGAGGGATCCCTCCTGTCCATCCTCTCCCCCATTTCCTGCCTGGTTTGATACTCAGCCTGCAGCACTGAGCACCTTTGGTGACCCAGCTGTTGCCATCCTGATGTTTTTACACTAAACTTCTTGCAATACTAGGTCCCACAGTGACACGCGAGAATGTGAAGTCTTAGTAATTCCTTTTCTTGTAAAAAAATGTCAAGATATTGCTGAACATTTTCCTCTGTCCCTCCTCCTCTCCAGTGTTATTTAAGGTGCTAAGCTGGAGCTACACTGCACCTTCACAGGCCCTGCATATTAATGCAGCAGGTATTATCTGTTGTGCTGGTTTATCACGGAAATCTTTTTCTCTGCTGTCATTTGCAGCCCACCAAAGGCAATCATAATTTCACAATGAAGACATGTATAATTGAGGTCATTACAGGAAGCAAACTAGAATAAACATCTATGGAGAAAACCTCACTGATGCAACACTGCGCGGAGATAATTTACACAGCAATGCTGGGCACCTGCCTCTGCTCATGCTGCACTACCTACAGAAACAGATTTCACACTTTAAATAGTGCTTAATATAATTAATTAGATCTCCTCCCTTAAATCTAAAGAAAATACACATTTTAATGCATTGTTGCCATCTTTAATTATGGATATCTTGCCTTGCTGAAACAGACTATCACAGAATTGCAGAATGGTTTGGGTTGGAAGGGACCTAAAAGATCATTTCACTCCAATCACTGGGAATCCTGTGCCAGGGCCTCACCACCCTCACAGGAAAGAATTTCCCCGTAATATTTAATCTACTCTTGCCCTATTGCTTAGAACCTGCTTACGAGACAAGGCAATACTTTTTTAATCCTGTAACTCGTCCTCAGAAGGGAGACAATGAACCAAAACACAGCCTTGTTTGATGTTCAACAGGAGAATGACTTTTAAAGGAAATCTCCAGCACTGATTCTTGCCCCCAAATTAATGCAGAGAGACCTGTTGTTTGTGAACTGAAGCATGGGTAACACAGCCCCAAATACATCATGCTTCTCCAGCAATAGTTCAAGTCAGGGGTGATTTAATGGGATGGAAACTTTAGTGTCTACTTAATTCCCCAAGTCCTGCAGCTATGTTTATGCACTGCATTACATTAGTAGAATCTGTTTATTGCCTTGTGTCCATGAAGGTCAGTGGTGATTTTAGCATTTGTTTCAACAGATAAAACGTTCTCTAGCTGAACACATTCTCAGGTGAGGAGCTAACTGAATCAAAAAAATAAAAACAATTAATAGAACATAGTTAAAAACAGGATATACCTTTTATAATACTCTTTTCTCCAACAATTTTGATGAGATGTATTTGGCTTTGCATAGAATTTGGAAAAATTTTAGACCATCTTAAAGCTGAGCTAACAGCAGGTAACTGATTTTAAAATGACTGTGTTCTATGCAAGATGTATTTCTAAACATGTAATTGAAGGTGAAGTTTGGCCAGCCAAGGAGGGACTCTGGTGATACTGTTGGGGACACACTGGGATGGGATGTCATCTGGTTAGGCACAGCAGGGAGAGGCTAAAAGCAATGAAGGGCAGTTTGCACTGGGTCTGAATCTGTAAAACACTGTATAATACACTTATAAATTACTTATATTAGGATTTGATTTAGTTTCTACCCTACTCTATGGAGCAAATAAACTAATTAATAACAATCTCAGTACACAAATTACCCTGGGTTTGCAAGCCTTTGCAAATCTCTCCCACTGGCTGTTTTTAGGACTATCTCCAGAAGAAATATTGCCATGCCATCACATTTTGCTGGTTATTAAGGTTCAACAAGCTGGTCTTACCCAGACACTTTTGTCATCTTCTCACCGGCCCAGACTCAGGTGAAAGGATTACCCATCACCCAGCCAAAAACCCTCCATTTTCTGAACACCGTCTTAGAATTAGAGGAAAGCCAATCACGCTACTAGAATGGTTTATGTTATTAATTAACGACCTTAGAGTTGTTAGTTAATACATGACTAAAGTTGTTCACAATTAATGAACCCAGAGAATTCCTACAGCTCCCACATCAGTTCAGTGCAGGTGATTTGGATGAGGTTTCTGGCTTTACAACCTGTGAAAAACACCATCAGGAACTGGCTCTGCCTCTGGCCACCCTTGATGTGACCCACCCTGCCCAGCTGCCACTGTGGGACACCTCAGGAGCTTGGTGTTCCTCAAAAAGACTTACCTGCAAGGACTGCAAGCCTAATTAACGTGAACAAGAAAATTATTTATAAAGCTAAGTAGAAATGTTCATATCTCAGCTTTATTTCGTAACTGCAATAATTCAGGTTCTTAATGTAATTTATAAATCCTCAGGACCCTTTGAGGGCTCCTTCAGAAAGCATTTTATTGTAAATTCTCTACTAAATTACTAATGCTGTTTTTTAAATCATAAAAAGGCATAATTATATTTCTAGCAGAATTTAATACCTGAAACGCTCTCCTGTCATTACTCTTGATGGCCACAGGCTGTGACTCCTCGAGGTAGGTCCAACCTTACATGTGAAGATAAACCCTGTCTTCTTGTGGAATTCAAAACAAATGTATGCAAGCCTCTGTGACACCCAGCTCTGGTGTGGTGGTAAAGACACTGCCTCTCATCCCCATCTAGTCCATGTCACCGTGACTTGGAAGAAATGTAAGAGAAAAACAGCTACTGAAATTATTAAATGTTATGATACCTTTTACTTTTCTTCAGCAACTGTGTCCATAATATGCTGTTGATGACATTTCACAGAATGGTTTGGGTTGGATTAGGCCTTCAAAGCTCATCTTGTCAATCCCCTCCCATGGGCAGGAACAACTTCCACTAGACCAAGTTGCTCAGAGTAGTTGATTATTTATATAATGAGAATATGCAGCAGAAAAGAAAGCATAACTTGTAAAAAAGTATTTAATGTCAGAGTTTGGGCCAGCTTCTAAGCGGACTGGGACTTCACATAGATCACACTGTCCTGTTTCTATGAAATACCTGCATGTTCCCCTCTGGAAGAGTGAAGAAATGCTCCAGGGGAAGATGAGCATCAATGCCAGCAGCTGGATTTGAGAGCATCTTAGGATCAATTCAGATCTCCCCACTTGGGACCCTGGGTCACCCTGCCTGGCTTGGTGATCTACGCCCAAGAATTGACTAGATAAAATCTTCAAGTGAGTAATTCCAAGCCACCTGCACTGGAAATGTCACACCTGGAGAGGCAAACTCTGTTCAAACAGCTGCTTAAACAATTATCTAAACTATACACAAAGTCCTCCCCAAAATCATTCATACTTAAGAAAAGAAGTCCATCTCTCTCATATGAATTTGTATCAAGCATATTCACATTGCTAATAAATTTGCAAAAACCATTTATATTGACTTTTAACCACACAGCTTTTTTACCTACTTTATCCTAATGATCAATTTGTTTTCCTTTTTTTTTTTAAAAGAAAACAAGCAACACACTTGCCATCACAAAATCCCATCACTGTCCTCCTGCTACTAATCAGAGGGAGAACATTGAGTTTGTGCAGGAAGGGGATAACTCATTCTTGAAAGTACATGAATAAGTATAAGTTGTTCAGTGCTTAATTATCTAATCTCCTGAGGGTTTTGATGGATTCATTATGTAAATAGGCATAAGTACTCTATTTTAGAGAAAAGTTTACATAAAAGCATTTGTTTTTATTTTAAATTCCTATTTCTCACAGATTGAGAGCAATGTTGATATGATTAATTTCTGATAAAATATTCCCATGTTGTACCAAGAGTGTCCTGCAGAGATTGTAGCAGTCATGCATTTCTCCAGCCAATTTATTAATCTGAAAAGTAAAATTGCTAACGGTCTAACAGGCTCTCAGAATTCCTTTAGGGAGTCATAGAATCACAAAATGGTTTTGGTTAGAAGGGACTTTAAAGTTCATCTCGTTCTACCCTCCCTGCCCTGGGCAGGGACAGCTTCCTCCAGACCAGGTTGTTTCAAGCCCTGTCCAACCTGGCCTGGAACACTTCCAGGGATGGGGCAGCCACAGCTTCTCTGGGCAGCCTGTTCACACGAGTTTAACATGAGACTCAAAAGACTTGTCTCTTTTTCTTTAAAAAAGTCAAAATCCCACTACAAGGTCCTCCTCTGCCTCTTTCCAAATAACTGTGGGAGAGCAGAATTAAAATCTCTCACTGACCAACCAAAAAATAACGAACATTAAGAGTTTTTGGGGACAGAAGTGAAATGTTGCAGCTGCTGAGTTTCACATTTTCTATCCTACTGGAACTGTAAGACACAATTAGCATTAGTTGTTTCACTGCCACAGAAGCAACAATTGTCTCTTTTAGGTTTATTTCATCATTTTTAGGAGTCAAAAAGTTTCTCCCAACCCAGAAATTCCTTAGCTTTGAGACTGAGAACGCTTCAGCACAGGCAGGTTCTGTCAAAGCAACAAGACTTTGAACAGCCACTATCTATATTTAAACTACGGTATTTCAGAGTTTCAGAACCAAAAAAACCATATGAAACCACTCAACTTATTTTTGTAACTTTTCTAAGTTACAACAGCTCAACTGATTTATACCTGATTTAAGGCAGGAGAAGATAGCTTCTGGTGGAGGATGTGGCATGCCAAGTTTCTCCCTGGAGTGAATTTTTATGGATGCTCTATAAACCCCTAGGGTTTATAATGGAAATACTGTCAGAACATTAAGTTCAACATGACTTGTGGGAACCACTAAGATGTGTACATAAATTACTTCAAATATAGAGACAAGTCAGGCCACGGGATATTTGGGGTTCAAGAAACATTCACATATAATTTAAAACCTCTGAGTCATCAAAAAAAGGGCCTTATCAAACTGCTCTAATCTTTCACTCTCTGTCCATTTTCCTTTGAGTTCCTGGCCAGCATTATCCAATGAATGTGATACACGGAAAAATGGATGAACCAGGAAACAAGGATCCTAGAAACTAACCTTGCACTTCTTCTAAACCTCAGACTAAGGGTTTGTAAAAAAAATCCCAAGCATTTAAAATCAGGTATGCATATTTCTTTCATATTCCCACATTTATTGCACTCATAAACAACCAAATCAGGGAGAGCACACCTTTGGAGTTGTAAATAAGCATTAAGAATGTTTTTTCGTGGAGTTTTCATTGCTTTCTATGGGTGACTGCAAATTTAGCTGTAGTGATTATCTGGATTTTGCATCTTTCCTGACTATAGCTGCATTCAGGATGCTTAATAAATGCAAGGACTCTTCTCTCCTCTGCTCATGCCAATTCCAAGACAGAAGCTGCCATACTTCAGGTCAGATGGGGTTTGGAGCAACCTGGTCTAGTGGAAGGTGTCCCTGCCCATGGCAGGGGGGTTGGAATTGGATGATCTTTGAGGACCCTTCCAACCCAAACCATCTGTGATGCATTTCTTCTCATCCTGAGGTGCTGCTGGTCCTGCCCTGGAAGGTGACCAGTTTAATGTGTGCTGCAATGATGTACCAATCTGGAGATGGCACAAACAGCACAGATTTGGCTAGTGGGGATCCTGCAAGGTTACAGCAAGGTTGCTCTGCAGCAACATTCATCCAGCTAACATCTTGCATTTTCAAAATACATTAGTTGGTAAAAACTTCAGCATCAGCACTCTCACCATGCCCTTCCCTTATTCAGAACCACATGACTGAAGTTTAGGAGAAAGTCAGGAATGTGCAGAGGAACAGCAAAGATCCAGGTAGTTCAATAACACTTCTTTCTGGAGAGGACAGTGCAGGGAAAGCAGAAAAGAAGTACAGTTCCTAAAGAAAATCCCTGGTTTATCCTGCTATCAGCAGGAAACACAGCATTGTTTGTTGTTGGCAGGTTTTGTCCTGCTTAAACCCTTCTCTGCAGAAACCCCTGCAGAGAAGACCCTTAACTGGGTAATTCATCAGAGCTCCTGTGCAATGCTGGGCAGGCAGCTGGGACCTTGGGACAAGATTTGGAATCAAGGTGGACAACAAAAGCTTTGAAAGGGTAAGGAATTCAGCAAGGAATGGGTATGTACAGTCACCAAGGTGGCTTCTTCAGTGGAGTGAAAATCTCTGCAGAGAGCTCCAGAGAGAGGATCAAACTGTATTCATAGCAGGAGAAGCAGATTTATTCTTTGCCTAGACAGTTAAACCCTACTCTGCCTCAGTTGCCCCTATACAAAACCTCTCCAGGGCATTCTAGGAATAAGGTGTGTGAAAAGATTTCTTGGAACCATGATAGTAGGGGTCAGACAAATACCCACAAGCATGTTGGATTTCTCATTAAAGCTCCTCTGAGGTTGGCAGATAAAATCCACCTATAAAACTGAAATTTAATTACACAAAAATACTCTGAAGCCAAGATTTGAAGCCTCTGCTGCAAGAAACCTGAATTCCAGTAAAAAAGTGATAAATGCTGCATCCTTGAAAGTAACGGGAAAAACAAATCACCCAGACTACCATATTAAAAAGCATATTGAAAAGCAAGATATGCTGGCAAAATGTGGTCAGTTGTACTTTGTGTACTCACCCGACACCAGCATCTTGAAACTTTTACATCTGCAGAGCAAAATGATTTATGGAAGCTGTTCTTTATCATTCAGGCTTATAAGTCTTATGTCACATAAAACCCCCTGGCACTAGAAGAACATTCTGATTGCCATGGGGAGCGGCTGCAGGAGCGGGGAGTGGTGACAGCCCCCATCACCTGGGTTGCCCAGCACCCTTCACATTCTGTTGGCGTACACCAGGTTTGCACAGAACAGACAGGACTTAGTTAGAGAGCAGCTATTCAACAATTTTATTTTTCTTATCTTATATCCTCAACCTTATTTTCGACTATTCAAATGCAGCTCTGAAGGCAGAAATGATTCATTGCTCCCTGGATTTTTCTGTAATACCCTTCACCATTAAATCGTCTTCAGAAACGCCTGTGAGCACCTTTGACATGTTTGCTTTAGCTGAGTTATGTGGCCTCAGAGAGGGATTATTTGCCATAAAGAACTTTTTTAGCCCTTCTGCCGCATTTCTGCTCAGCCTGCTCCCAGTTCCGACCTGTCCAAAATCCCCTACTCCTGCTGAGCTTCAGTCACCCCACCTCACTGACTGCAGCTGTGACTGACAGCCCTCACCAGTCACAGCTGGTGCCCATCTCCTCTCCCCACAGCCAGAGCAGAGCTCTTGCATCACCTCCGGATTTGACGCCTCCCAGGTCCAGCAGAGGCTGATGGAACAAAGCCTGGCCTGGTCCTGCTCCTGCCTCTGCAGGGACAGCCTCCACCACTTCTCACCAAAGGAATTTCTCTGCCAAAACCCCACAAGCTTTTCTCTGAGTCTGTGCAATCTGCACCTGAGTTTGCATCTCAGAACTTGGCCCCACTTGGGCTGTGTCAACTCCTCCAGTGCTCAGCCCACCTCTGCTCTCCAGACCACCAGCCTGCTTCAACATCTGTTTCATCAACGCTTCCAACCAACAGTATTTAAAATCATAGAACCACAGAATGGTTTGCGTTGGAAGGGACCTGAAAGAGCATCCAGTTTCACCCTCCCTGCCCTGGGCAGGAACATCTTTCACTAGACCAGGTTGTTCCAAGCTCCATCCAACTTGGTCTTGCACATTTCCAGTGACTGGGCAGATACAGCTTCTCTCTAATGGGCACATTTCCTTTCCTTCTTCCCATGAAAATGGTCTTTTAATTTTTTCCTATATTTTAATTTTTTTCTTCATAATTGCCATCAATTGTATTTCCTTATCTCTTTGTGTGTGACATTAAATGGCTCTGTGCTACCCACCACCTTCTCCCTATACAAGAGATTAAAGACCACAGCACAGAGATTTCTCCTGTACTAAAAGAATAGGATCCTAGATCTCATCATTTTGGTGAGGGCTGTTAATACTGACTTTTTAGGCTGATTGCAGTAGATACAAGCCTTGTTTACATTTAATGATCACAAATTAAAATCAGCTCAACGAACTGAACATTTGAGGAATGCACAGTGCACTATATATAATGAATTAGTGTTGATTAAGTCCATAAATTAAATATAAATACAATCTTTAAATAGATATTTAATTTAAAATAGACCAGAAACCCAGTGGGCCAAATGAAAGACTGTTTAATACTCAGTTATTTGCCAGCTTAGCCACCATATGCCAAACACCACAAGTAACAATATTCATCACATCAAGAGTCTGGAGACAGTTTCTTTTAAAGATCTTTAGCACAGCACTCATCCCAAATATTGTCAGCCAGATATTCTGTTTTTCCAAGAAATAATGCATGTTTAATGTGAAGAAGAGCCCGGAAATTCTCTCAGAATGCACGGCCATGTGCACATCACAACAACCATATCACAGAAATGGTTAAATGGTTTCCATCGTCAGAGATGGTTCCTGCCTGAACATGAGCCTTCCTCACCTGCTCCAACCAGGCCTCCTTCTGTGTCTCCTTTATGCAGAGACACAGAAACAACAGCCACAATATATTTATTTACTCACCAAAGGTCAGATACAAATTAGTAC
The DNA here is from genome assembly GCA_013390045.1 of Picathartes gymnocephalus. Taxonomy (NCBI): domain Eukaryota; kingdom Metazoa; phylum Chordata; class Aves; order Passeriformes; family Picathartidae; genus Picathartes; species Picathartes gymnocephalus. Next base: position 179,573 of record WEKY01031650.1, on the reverse strand, counting down.
ATCATAAAGAGCCAGAACATCAGACCTGATGGCTCAACTGCTTTTGAAATATCTTATTTAAGTTAAACCTTGGTGACAACAAAACTACTGAAATCAACATCACAGAGTAGTTACCGCTCACAATGGAAATGCCAAAGTTAAAAACTTCCAATGCAAAATCCTCAGCCAATACAAGCATTAATAAGATCAGTGGTTGGCTTGTAGATGCCAGTATTTATTATCCACTGTGTAAATCATGGCTTTGCTAATGAAATTATTTTCACAAACATAACATGACATTCATTCACTAAGATATAACACATACCTGCAGGGCATGCAGTGAAAAGCCTTCTGCTGTATTTTAATTGATGTATAGTCCTTTGTGGCTTATATTCCTTCAAAGTAATCTTAAATTCTACACTTTTAATTGGCTCAACTGTCTTACTATTAATTTGGGTAAACAATTAATGGTAATTTATGGAGCTATTATTTCATTAGTCCCAATGCTGTTACAGTGCCACACATGATGCCTGACAAGGTTTGGTTTGGATTTTACACGTGAGCAACAGACATCGAAAGGGCCCAGCCACGGTCAGGGCACCACAGGGCAAAGCTGTGCTCAAAAATACCTTAAAAATGTTTTAGAAATGCAGTTCATGCCCTAGAAAGCTGCAATGAAAATATGCAACAAATTCCAGAAGATGGAATGGGAAATCAAGGCATAGTTAAGGAAAATGACTTGTGTTGAGCAGAGCAAACCTTGTCTCCCTACTCCTGAGCTGCACTGACAAACCCCCAGAAAAATCATAAATTAGTGTGGGAAGAATTGTTTATATCTTCTTGCTGAATTCTGCTCTCCTGTCTTTTCACTCTGGTGACCAGCTCTGGTACCAGTATTTGGGATTTCTCTCTCTTGGCAAGACCCCAGGTGCATGAGTGAATGTTCTTGTCAGTGGTTAATCTAGATGCAAGGGATTTAATAAGCATTAGCTAGATTATACTATTTAAACAGGTGACATGAATTTTCTTTCATTTGTCTTATGCTTCATTTTTAGCCAAAACCCTAATTTCTCAATCTTTTCTGCTATTTTCTCCCTTCCCCTTACAAAGACTACATTGAGCAAGGCAGCAAAATGCCAACACATGGAATTGAAAAGACTGCCTCTGATCCTACAAAAAGGGCATCCTGTAAATGAAAATGCCTCCAACTAGTGCCAAAAGCCGAGAGACACTGCTTTTTAGTCCAGCTCAGATCAAGAAGGATGTCATTTTCCACCCCCATTTCATTGTAACAAGGAGATGACAGTGCTCCTGCCAGGAGTCAGGCAAAGCTCACCTCCAACCATGGGCAGGATGAACTTTTCAGGAAAAATTCCTCAGACATTCTGCAAGGCAGTGCTTGGATTACACAGGCTTACAGCACAGCAGGGTTGTGGTAATGCTAGATAAACCTCACCAGATAGGATGGAGCAGAAGTGTAGGATCAGGTCTGTACCTATTCCTGAAAATGAAAAGCATCAGTGGTACCTCAAGGTGTGCACCAAGGGCTGACTTCCACAGGCATCCCTGTTCTTTGCCCCACCTAAAGCTATGCCTGTAATTTTAAATCCCCCGCCAAAGACCTCTCACTTAATGCACTGCAAATCTGCAACTCTCAGTGTAAATCAAGAGCAATGTGGATACAGGAAACACCAAGGATGAAGTCAGGGACATACTGTGAAAAAAGGCTCTTAATGATTCAGAGTAATATATTACAGATATTTGAGCAAACAAAACACTCATTAACTGCAGCAGAACTGCTCCTTTCAGGCTGAATGGAGCCTCTATTCCCAAGTCACAGATAATAGGGATTGAAGGTAGGAGAAAAGCCAAGGACACTAACACAGGTCCAACAGTGTTCCCCAATATTTTCATGCAGAGAGGCACAGAAATGCTGATCTTTCAAGATGCTGCCTACTGTGGTGTGGACACTTGGTTAACCTATTTTTTCCTACCTTCTTTTCTGAGGGGGTGAACTGCTCACCAGAATTTGTTACGTGTTTAAGGGTAAAGCACCCTTATCTGCTGCAGGGTGACAGAGGTTGGACGTAAAAAGCAAGGAGTTCCCCTCCTCCTAATTTCCCATTAATGCAAATCACATCAGCCCCGTACATGCTTGAAGACCACTCCAAGGAGGTCACACCTGCCAGAGCACTGCTTGTGCAGGGGAGGACAAACCTGCATGGGACAGTCTCTTGTGAACACAGTCTTAGGGAGACTTGAGGTCTAAAGCAGCCTCACTTCAGGACTACGTGGATCACATCACTGAATCCTGTGGTTTGCTGCAACTTGTGGTGGGAGACACAAACCTGTACTTGCTCCAGGCATGAACAGTATCCAGTGTCCAAGAACTCAAAGGAGTATTTCATGAGAGAAGAGGATGCGAGTTGTTTATGCTTGATGATCGACACCGAGTGGGAGAAGCTGGCATTTGCCCAGGATGTCAAGGTTAACAACCCTTCTATTACAAAAAATGTTATGGGTGAATCTTAAATGACTACAGATGGTCAGGTGTTGATTTTGCATGTCCTTTGAAAGACAGTACTGTCAGCAAAACAGTGCCTTCTAACCAAATTTTGAAGTTCAATACTCTGTCAGCAAGGAAGAGTGTTGGCTCTTTAACTTACTCATCAAAATACTGTTTCTTTAGTTACCTCTAGTGACTTTCTATTTGAGTACTGCTCTGTGGCTGGCTCACCAGGACAAGAATATCTGCACAATTCATAGTTGGTTTTTTTTTTTTTTTTCCTCTCCCCAGTAATATTCCTTTATGGAAAGAACGTAAAAATCCTTGCTTTGCAGATGGTGAGGTGAAGCAGAGACAGACGTTATTTAGCTGCAGCTGCACAGTGTATCTGAACCAAAACTAGACACACACCTTATTTCCCAAGGTTACTTTTCCAGCCTCTCTGAGATTACTCTATAATCCCATTAGGGGTGGAAGAGCTATGTACCTACAGCTGCCTCCTTGGATTGCTCCTCTTAAATGTGAGCAAGGTGTGAGCTCTCAGCGATTGTCATGCCCTGTTTTGGCCACAGCTTCTGTGGGAGTTTGCAGAAGGGCAGAGTGGGTTTTCAAGCCTGAAGAAACAGCCTGAGAGGACACTGGGGGTTGGGCTAAAATACACAACCACTGAACTAACAGCCTAACCACCACAAGAAATCTCAGCTTAAGACTTTCTGCACCTTCATGCTGTTACATTACACTGTAAGTCATCTGAGCTGGTATTGCTGGAGTCTTTTGATCCTTGCTCAGCTTTTCTACATGTTCTGAAGACAAGCTCCCCCTCCCAAGAGAAAAACAGGATGTGCCACCCCACAGCAATATTGTCTGTGGGACAACAAATCACCTTCTTTGCTGTGCTGGCACCTTTCTTGCCTATTTTCTACTTCAGCTACAAGCTTTTCTTCATCCCCATTTCTCATTGAGAAGGTGGCCCTGTGTCCTAGGGAGGGTGGGGTCCCAGCAGCACTGCTGTGAGATGCTCTGCTCCTCCTGAGCTCCCTCCCAGCCTCATCATCCCAAAACTGCCGTCACATTTATCACTGAGTGATGAACACAAACAGAAAATACAATAGACTAACTCATTTATTTCCACTTGTTATTGATGACCTTTCATGACTTTCATAACTCCACCTCGCTCTAACACTCATGAGTTATGGGGTCATCTCTAACTCAAGGAAATAAATGAAGTTTCCCATCGGCTTTTGTATATCCCCATTTATTACCTTTTTATGACCAACCTTTAAAGTTTTATCCCCTAGTATCTTGTTTTACAGTGGTGTAACATTCAGATGCAGGGATGTATATGAATCAGGCCAAAACATTTCAGTTCAGTTGGGTTTCACTGGAGAAGAGCTGTGGTCACCCACAGGTACAAGGGCTGCTTTTTCCACACCATCAGACCATGTCTGAGCCTCGACGATGAAATTATGCCAGTGCTTAGGCTCCTTTGTTTCTACTAAATGATATACAGTGGTTTATTGTGACTAATTCACCTCAAGATCATTTGTGGAACAAGCTTATCCATAGAAATAACAAGATGCATCATACAAATTACTGGTTTAAAAGTTTGGAGATGTTTGAGAGCTGCTGCTAGATGGTACGATGTGTGTACACTGTTGCCTCCAACAGGCTGAATAACAATCCTTTAAAAAGCGTAACAGCAGCATTTCTGAGCAAGTGCAGTGCTGCTTTACAGAATACCTTTTATCTTTGACCTGTCAGTAAAATGCCAGAACACTTAAATCAGATGGTATAGTAAGCCTCAAGGTAATACTTAAAATACTTAGTCTGTATTTGTCACAGGAGCTCCCGTGCTCCAGGTGCTTCAATGACCAGTTTTGTGGGACAGGGCTGCCCCTGTGCACACCTTCATGGCTGTGCCAATTCCCACAGAGATGCTGCAGCTCCCTTGGGGTCCTTGGCTTCATAAATCATGATTTGAGCCGTGGTCAGTGCTTTCCTGGGCACAGCCATCCATGAGGTTGTGGGGAGAAATATGGGCTGGACTTGCTGAACTTGGGGCAAGTGATGTCCCTTCTCTGTGCAACAGAAAACCACTAAGGTCTAGAATCATAGAATTGTTAAGATTGGAAAACACCTCTGAGATCATCAAGTCCAAATGTCAACACAGCACCACTACATATTCACCACGAAACCATGTCCTCAAGTACCCTATTCAGACGCTTTTTGAACACTTTCAGGAATGGTGATACCACCACTTTCCTGGGCAGCCTGTTCCAGGGCTTGACACTCTTTCCATGAAGAATTTTCTCCTAATAACTAATCGAAACTTCTCCGGGCACAACTCGAGGCCACTGAGGTCAAGCAGTTGCCTGAAGAGTGGCCTGGATTAAACCATGAAGAAGGCCAGAGCTGTCTTCCAGAAGTCTTGTGTGACAAAGAAACTGCAGGTGCTGCAATCAGGTGCTGCTCAGTGCAGGCAAAGGTGAAATAACTGCCCCAAGCACAGACCCCACGGCAGGAGCAGCTGCTGACTGAGGCACTCATGCAACTCTCAGCAGGATGTGAGTGTTAATTTATTAATCTATTTTGAACAGAAACCTGTAAGACCACCAGTTAGTGCACAGCAAGAAGGTCAAAGCAAAGCTATTATGCCATAAGAAGAAAACAAAACCTTGTGACTTCTCTTTTTGATTGCTATCTAGACACGGTCACAGCAAGGAGCAGTGTAACTGCTCTGTCAAACAGATCAGAATCAGTCCCAGAATCAGCCCAAGAGCAGAAAGGTTGAGAGTAGGGCATAAATGAAGGACATTTCTTAACGTACGAGAAAAACACTGAAACTGCCCACTGAAGCTTTCAAAAGTGAAAGAATTGGAGACCTGATAGTACTGATATACTACCACACTTCTAAGGAGTAAGAGAGTGCTATAATAAGGAAATATGGGCAGACTTCAGAATCCATAACAACTTCACAAAATAAAACAAACAGATCTTCAAAAATATTTTTTCAGGCAATTGACTGAAGTCAAGAATTTGGAAGCAGCACTGCCTTGTTTTCGAAGGGAAGGCTAGAAAATAAATTGAAAAGACGAGAAATTGTCTGAATCAGGACCAAATTCCACAGCTCAGGGCACTCCTACTGACTTTGTGGAAAGTAATTTACTCTACAAATACAAATGTAATGATGTTCCTTAGACCCAAATGAAGGTTCACACCACCTGGACTGCAGGGAGCTCCCCAACCCCAGTGCATGCTGAAGGGCTTATTCCCCATAGATCAGAAGGTGGGGGAAAGAGGGGACAGGAAACTTGTGCCAACCTTGAACCATGGCTGGGACCTGACCCTAGAAAAAGAATGGAAGAACCATGATCCCCTTCCTGAAAGGATAGAAAAAGAAGGAATACCATGTGCTTAAATACCCACAGCTCTGGGGAACAAAGACCAGGAATATGATCACCTGCTCTTCACATAACAAGCTCCCAGTGCAGACCGTGCTTGTTTCACTTGTACCAGGAAAAAGCATTTCGTTAAATACCCTTTCTTTGCAAAACTATTCCTTGTTTTGTAAACCAGCAGCTTCCCCAGTAACATTTCCCAGGTAGGAAGGGTCTGGAGGAGCTGAGCAGTGGAGAATACAGCTTGCTCAAGTCTTTATTGGCAGTAGGGTAGAAGTCTTTTACAATCCTTTACAGGTGAATGGGGAAAACTCAAGAACGTTCACTACCATTATTGAGTATAGTTATTAGCTTTGAACGTTTTCTAAAGTAAGCTTGTCATTAAGACGAATGTCTTGTTAATGGTAGGAATTTTCCATCTGAAGCATTAAAAACCCTGCAATGCCTGCATCATTAGCTGACTTGGAAGGCTCCACCACCCTCTCCAGCTCCATGTCACAATGATCAGTGCCACCTTCAGCTCCATTCATCTGCTCCACATCCACCCTGGAGCCTTTCTCATCGTGATTCCTACTCTCCTCAAAGCCTCTCATGGCTCTGCCTGTGTGGGTCCTTTCTGTCTGCAGACAAAGAACATTAGAAAAATTCTGTGAATCCCACAACTGAAGCTCTTTTCCTGTCTGTCAGGAAAAGAAAACCAGAAAAACTGGGCAAAACTATGCTCTCCTGAAAATACAGCCCAACTATCGGCCAGATCTTGTCCAAGTCTGTGCCCCTCCGTAGCTCTCACCTTTTCCTCAGCCTGCTCCCGCAGCTTCCCATAACAATATCCTCAAAACTCCCTTTTCCATATCCCAGCTCACTCTGCCTTTATCTGTTGACATTTATACACCAGAATGGCACTATCCAAAACAACAGAGTAGGTGGCTCCTAATAAATGGGATCTACAAGTCAGGATTTTGAAAGTGAAGGTGTTCTCCATAATGAACACAGAAAAAGTCAGAGGTACCCATCTCTGACTTGTGGGGGCAGTGAAAGCCCAAAGTAATCAAGGTATTAATTTAAGCACTTCAGTCAGATGTCCTGGATTAGGTGGGATGAAAAACAGGTGCCTCAGGACACACTTACATAACCTTTTTGTAAATAAAACCCATGTTTTCCATTACAAAATGCAATAAAAGTAAATAAATAATTTATAGCCCTGAGGGGAACTGACATTTTTTTCTCTCCCTGCGAGGGTGAAACCAGCTTTGTGCTCCCCGTTTCAGTACAACAGAAGTAAATATTTTCAGTATTTGTATATGCTATCCATGGAATCCAGGTTCATACCAAGTGTTTGCCAGCACATACCATGGAAAGGGTCAGTATTAGGGAAAAATTGCAATGACTTATTGAAAGATTTAACATTTTAAGTCATGATTCCTGTTTTCCATAGCCTGACTTTTAAACTTAACTTGATAATCAAAACTTTAATTTTGACAGAGTTATCACTGAGCCTCTGCTCTGGTAATACCACCTGGAGAAAGCAAAGATGACCCTGACCTTGAAATGATCTTGGCAAAGTGACTTCTGTCGAAATAATTGGGCTTCCCAGGTTTTTCTCAAAATAACAGAAATACATCTTCCGTAATGCAATTTAAGAACCAGCTACTAGGCTGAGGGTAGTTTTGGTTTTATTGATATTAGTTTAGTGAACACTGTATATTGTAAAACTGATAGAGTGGGAAAATGACTTCACTAGATTATCAAATTTGATGGAGCTGGTAGCTGACTGCAAACGTAAGTATGGGAACTATCACCTAAGGAGGTACTCGGTATTTCATTGTGGATTTTTTAATGTTTCATATTCAGAACAACCTAAAACAGTGGCCCTGAAAACAATAAAATATGTTGTGCAATACTGCCATTTATGTGCAGTTACACTTCATTATCCCTGTAATCTAACATGGTGGCTCAAAAGGAGAACACGAACATTTTCTGAGTGATTTAGCAGGATGCTTTAATGATGTATTGAAAATGAACATTGACCCTACATAATAGGTGCTAAACTGACACTCTTAAAGCACTCCATCCGTTTCACTCAGCCTGACTATCCTCCTTAAATCATTGCTGTGTCATTTTTATGATGCAAATCCATCTATTGAGACTATGGGACTGTGAAATGTCATAAAAAAGGCAATAAGAAAAAAAATAAAATTAAGTTGCAGGTGGCAAGTATTAGCATTTAAAAATGTTCTGTTGCATTACACTATTATTCCATCTCTGTCAAGGGGCAACAAGATTCAGTTCTCACCTTGAACAGCCCATGTTGTTGAATGCATTAGCTCAGGTCATGAGAAGCTCCTGTGCCAGCTCAAGGGCATTTTAAAATAAAGGTAAAACATATTTAGGACTAAATTTGACAGGACACGAGGGTCAGCCTCCCCCTCAGAGGACAAAGCCACAATTCCTTCTTTTCTTCCCTGTTGTGTTCCTCAGCTCCCAGGCTTTTTACAAATTAAAGCCTTGAAACTTTTTGCTTACCAGAAAAGCTGAAATAAAAGGCAGAGGGTCAAGAAGTTAATTGTAATCCTAAAGGTCAGGCTCTCCAGCTGGCAGGGCTCTCTGCTGTTTATGCAGTGCAGTCTGAGGACATCAGGACAGCACAAAAGTGTGTCCCTTCAGCTCATCTCTAAATCCAGCTTTAAGCTGAAGTGAGATACCTGACTCCAAGCACAGCCCAACTGCCAGGTTTAAATCCAGTACTGCAAAACATCCAGTATTAAACCTTCACACTACAGTAGTAATAAGATTTTTTTCTGTAGCAGGGACTAAACACTGGGCATTTTTCTGATCTTGTTACCAAAAGCTGTTGAGCAAGTCTTAATGCAGTTTCCAGAGAGCAAATAAAAATTCATTTTCAGCAGTTTCCTGGCATGGAGTGTTTCAGCTCCAATGGATTTAGATTGGCAAAGGTGGAACTAGAAATAAATTCTCTGTGAGAAGCACTGAGTGGATTCTACTCCTAGCCTCATGCACAAGGCACATGGGCACCCAGAGCCCCACAGCAGGTGGGCAGGAGTGGAAAGCATCATCTTTTACCCAAACTCTCCCCTTTTCTTGCCTCATTTACCTTTTTACCTCTCCTTCTGAAACCATGTTATAATTTCAAAGCCTTGTCCCTTGTACCTCTGATGAAGCCCTCTCCCCCCATCTCAAGGTTTGCATCTCTTCTCCCCATGACCAACACTCCATTCCATTAAACCCATCACAGGCTGAGAGAGTTGGGGTTCTTTAACCTGGAGAAGAGAAGGCTCCAGGAAGACCTTAGAGCTCCTTACAGTGCCTAGAAGGAGCTACAAGAGAGCTGGAGAGGGACTTTGGACAAGGCCATGGAGTGACAGGATAAGGGGAAATGGCTTTAAATTGAAGGAGGGTGGATTTAGGTATTGTTGAGATATTTAGAAGAAATTCTTCCCTGTGAGGGTGCTGAGGCCCTGGCATATGTTTCCCAGAGAAATGATGGCTGCACCATCCCAGGAAGTGTTCAAGGCCAGATTGGGCAGGGCTTGGAGCAAACCCATGGCTGGGGTTTGGAACGAGAGGAGCTTTAAGTTCCCCTCCAACCCAAACCATTCTGCAATTCTGTGATCATCGAGGAGGCAGCTGGACCCACTCTCCCCTTGGATCCAACAGCCTCCTGCTGCCCCTCCACCTCCAAAAGAGGCAGCTTCAGGGATCTGAACAAGGATTCAAAGTCTGTCAACGACCAGGGGGTTGCAGCTATTACCACTGCTCACAATCCAGTTTATTTTACTTATTTCTAACTGCAAATCTGGTGTACGATGACTTTCAAGTTCTTGAACTGGTAGCCTCTGATGTTTCCAGTAAATGAATGTGTGAATTCCTGTATCTATAGATGCACACATGGTTACATACTCCTAAAGCACACATCAGTTTAGGCGCTTCCCCTTAAACCTGTTCAATTCCCAGATGGAAATGCACAATAAACATTTTTGCTTTGCCTATTTGTGCAATGACTGAATTGGGAGTGATTCACTCCTACAGTACGGAATTTGCAAAACACATTCTAACTGTTTACTATATCAAACAGCTTAAATTATGACTGCATTTTTTCTTTCCGTTCACAGAAGGCTGGCTCTTCCTTCACAGGCATTCATCTAACGGGATTCTGAGTGTGCTGCCTCTCCCACGACTGGGAGTCTGCAGTCAGCAATTTCTCTCCTGGAATACGTTTTATTTCAATGGTTCTGGAGTACGAGTTACTCAGCAATAAATAAGCACTAACCAAGATGGAATGATTAAAGATCAATTAAGGCAGAATAAATTTTATAATAGATTGTGGCAACAGAAGATTTTTGTGCATCTTGGCCTAAGGACTGAACTTCATCGCACTGGAATAGTTAAATGATGAACAATTTTTCTTGTTTTCCTGGATTACTCAATGGAAGATGGTCTATTTGGTTACAGTGAGGAGGAAAAATGTAAAGGAAGGTGGAGGGTGGGAAGAGACCAATATTCTCAATGCTGTGCTACTAGCACAGTATATTGTCCTTGAGTTTCCTGAGGGATGCAGTTAAAGTTGTGCCCTTTACTCCTACTGAAGTCAAGCAGGAAAGTCCATTTCAGGACTTACATAAATATAAAATGTTATATATCTCACATATAAAATTACTGACTTCAAAGGCAGCTGCATTTCTGCTAACAAGAAGCTGACAAGGTACCTAGCACAAAGCAGGTGCAATGGGCCAGTGTGATATTTTTCCGACCTGAAGCTTTCCCAGCAAATGCTTCACCTGCCAGCAATTATCATGAAAGGTGATTGAATTGTATGAGCTCTACAAAAGCATAGGACAGGGCTGTTTAAGTGAGTCATCAAATCTCCAGGGCAAACAAAAGTAATCTCCATCACACTGGAGTCAATCTGCTTGCTAACTACATCCCCTGGTGCTCAGATAAGTCACCCAGGGAGAGTCACCAATGCATATAAACAAGTTTAACTAATTCACCAACACCAACAAAACCCTCTCGCTCACTCCAGAGGATTTTAGCTCTGATGCTGAGTACCCAATCCTCTCCCAGAGGAAACTGGGACCTGTGTATTCTGGTAGACACATATAAAATATATTATGGCTAATGACTGCACTTCAGGTGGCCTCCAGTACTGCTGTTGTTGAGAAGAAACATTTAAAACTGACAACAAACACTACAAGCACACATCAGAGAGGAGCTTTATGATACCACAGAGCCAAATAGCACCAAATTACTTGCCCATTTTTGAGAATCAACGGGACGTGTATACATTATGGGCCTTCTACCCAGCACCAGATCTTAGTATTTCAGATGACTCAGGTTTTAAATATATTTTAATTATCCTAATATTCTTATTATTGTAATATATTAGTGAGCTATTAGATTGAAATTAAATTAAAAATTTCATCTGGAGATAATTTATTTCATTCTCATTACTAATGGAATATTGTAGCCTTGTTGGCATTTTCACACAGCAATGCAACTTGCAGTACTACTCCAGAAAAATATAAATTATATCTCATCCCTTGACAGTCATTGAAAGAGTTGGATATATCTTGCTTTGCGTTTTTTCCACCCTGTGCTGAGGGAACATTTAAACTGGGAGTTTGTTAATTCATCAGCATCATTGTGTTGGGTGATGCACCCAGGACCAGCATCAGGGTGGAAGCAGAATGGATGGACATTGGGCCCTCCTAGACAGCTTACATTCATGATGACCCCAGGGAACAGCAGGATGCGCAGGCGATAATAAGAATATTAGGATGATGAAATGATATTTAAATATTAAATGCTTAAAAGAAGTAATGGATAAAAGGCCTTCAGCAAGTTATTCAAAGATTTTCAAAAGTCTTCTGGTTATACAGGGGGCTGAGGGACAAAGTCGAAATTTAAGATAGGTGCCTGCTAGGAAAAGGCTGCTGATAGTAGTCCAGCTGTGATAAGCCACAGCAGCAAATCTGCCTTGTCTGCATGCCATTTATAGGGGCATAAAATGAGCTTTGCTGCTACAGCTTAGCTTATACCAGCCCTCAATGAAATACCTATCCTGGCAAAACACAAATGTGCTGAGTCCAATGCATCGATGCTGGGGTTATCTCAGGTATAAAAATATTACAGAAAACCTTCTCCCCTGGAAGGGCGGAACCTGTCCTGATCAGTGTTCTCACTCACTGCCATGAAAAATAACCAGAGACAGTTTCTGTGCCTGAATAACTTCACATAAATTACAGAAAGAAGAAACGTGCTGTTTTTAATTCTACTTAGCAAGTCAATGGCATCACACCATGCCCCTCAATACTGACTGGACATGTGGAGGTTGGACAGAGGGGTGAGCAACATCTTTGGTCCCTGATTTTGAGAATACCAGGTTGCAATCACCCAAAATTTCCACTTAGTCATCAGCAATGCACATTGCCTCTTCGTCCTGAGTGTTACTGACCTATGCAGTGACTGCCTCGTGTGCCAATGCCCCGTGCTCCTCCCGGGGAGCTGTGACAGTCTCACAGCACACAGGGAAGCCCAGCTGCATCCCACATCAGGTTTGGAGGGTGAGGATGTTGCACAGCTTGAGCGACAAGATGCACACACTTGCTGTTCTTAACTGATGAAGGGCACTTCATGGTAATTTGCATCAGAAATTTAAAAAACGCACGTTAATGAGTTTCTGTAAGCTGGAATCTTGCAGGTGTCAGGAGAGAACCACACGGATTGAGCAGAACGGTGTTATTTCTGCTTGGTGGGGTTTAGACACAAGGTTAACCAGACCTCCTCCCCCCAGCTGCTGTGGCAACCAGGGCTGAGAGATTTCCCTGCTCTTTCCTAATTAGAGGCAGATAATCACTGTGACAATGATAAATGTTACTGAACACAGTAAATTTAACATTACAAATATTATAGCGTGGTTTTTCCTGTGTCATACCCTCTGTGGCACATTCAGCACTTAGGTTATGAAGGAAGGTTTTAAAGATTTTCCTTGTAAAAGGCAACAAACCCCAGAAAAGGCTACTCCAAGGCTCATAGATCTAATTAGCAGACTGCTGCTTAAGCAGAGCACATCTCCAACTTTCTGGTTATGGGTCTTGCATCGTGTTTAAATTCCAGCAATATATGTAATGCAGCAATTCAGCATTAATGCCCTGCCGGATATTACAGACTTATTTTCATTTAGTTTGCATGAATACAGAGAAAACCCAAATCCAGGAACGAATATTGCACATTACTTGATAGGTAAATTACAGAATTTTGGGAGCTTTTTTTCCTAATTACACAGCCATGAATAAAACGATTTTATAACTAAAAGGGATGCAAAATCCCACGGTATTTGAGTAATGCTGATGGTGCTAGTGTGATGCACTGGTGTTTTGCATCCCACAGGAAGGTTGTGGATGTTTCCTATAGACATACTCAACCCATATCAGAGAAGGATAAACTCTCTGAAGTTCTTTGCACACAAAAAAGCCAGACACCAGCTTGTACAGCCTGAGAAAGACTGGGAAAGGTGCACACTGAGCAAAAATGGAGTAAAACTCCAAATTAGCAGGAAAATAGCACCCAGGGGTAGCGCAGGATGGGAACGGGAAGTGCAGATAATGGTTCAGTGAGGAAAACACCTCAAAACACTTTCTCATGCGGAAAACAGGAAAAAGCATGGAGTTACTTTTACAGCACTGTATCAAGACCCACAGCAGGGATCAATAATATTTAATTAACTAGCAGCACTAGAATTCTAAAATTATTAAAGTTAAGGTTTGCCGTTAAATATGGGCAAGGTCACACTTGCAGGAATACAATACCTCTCACCACTTGACGTTCCCAACTTAATAGTCCTAAATATCCACTTTTCTATCAAAATCCTTGAATCACAGCTGAGCACTGATTAAGGGACCAATTTGTGTCTTTCTCTACATTATAATGCCATGTATTAGACTGCTGGGAACAGAGAGAAAAGGTTACTCAGAACCTCCTTAGGCTCTGTGGATATTACATACAATTTTGATTTCCCAGACCCTAAGCAGCTTATTCCTTCTGACCAAGACTTCCACCTGGGTTAGCAGCAGACCCCTGAAAATGTCTAATGAAGGACCAATAGGAAACCACATCAAATCTTAGCAATTATTTCACTGTAGTTACACTACTAATGTCCCACTCCTTGGAAGGGACTGTACATGCTACTTGAATGGACAATAAGGTAATGTAATTAAACTGACAGCTCTGTGTGTGGCTCTTATAGACCAGAATAGCCTAATTTTAAATTACAATATTTAATGTAGACATTATCCAAGCAAGCTTCACATTTTATAGTTATATCTTCATTCTAAATTACTGCAAGGTAACATGCACAGATGTTACCTACATGCTACCTAAAACACGGTATTTGAATAAAAACCCACTGTAACAAACGTGCACTGCAAATTGTTGTAACTGAGAAAATAAATCAGCAGATTGATTTATCACGAGGTCAGGTCCATATCAAGTATCTCTTTCTCTACAGTTTTGCATTTTTAACTGTGGTACATCATCACCCTCACCCCCACCCTCCCCAAACTTGCCTTTTTGCAACAGCAGTGAAGGTGACCTGCCTCCTGCATTCATTTGAAGTCTCATTTGCTTATTTTCTTAGGAAAATAAACGTTTCCTGGTCACTACAGCCCTCCAAGTGAAATATGCAGCACAGCATGAACCCAGCAATGCCAACAGCAAGAGTGAAGCAACCTCAGGTTGCCAAAGCACTCACACAGTTATTCAAATTATGGTTTTATTTTAAAGTTTTAACGAATTTCCCAGTTAAGTTATGCACATCCAAAACATACCAAAAGGCACTGTAACACTTTGCAATAGAAGATAACAGTCCAAACACATCCACATATCTTTTACTTAGGAATATATTTGCAAAATAATAACGTGGCAAGGAAGCTAATGCAATTAAAAATAATGCAATATGAATGGTTGTGAAAATTTAATATTCTATGCACGCCTTATTTCTTACTCCACTGGAAGTGGTTTTTTCTTGATTCAGATCCAGATGGCACAAGGTTTGAAAATAAACCAAAACACACAGCACTGGTATTTCAATAAGTAGCATGATACAGAAATAGTACTTTGGGACTACTAATACTGTTGAAACAAAAATATTAATGTTGGTATTTAATTAATTTTTTCTGGAATGCTTTAATGATTTCCAGGTTGTCTGTGATTTTATCTTGCTCTTTTTTTGTTTAACTACCACTTTGTACAAGATGCATAACAAATGTGTGACTCTCCAATGACGCCCTTGCCCAGCACAGAAAGATGTTCACTTAGAATTAGTGAACTTAGTTCCTTAGAATTCAATTTTCCTTAAACAGCAGAAGAAGCAGGAGGGCACAGCAGTATCCTCAGATCGGTCTGCACCATCCAGTTCAGACTGTAATTTTTCAGCCCATCAGCCCTACTGGCAAAAGCTCTCTCAAGTTTATAACACCTATACTGGTATAAAAATCACTGATACTGGAGGAGAGCACTCACCTTCACTCCCTGTGGTAGGTTTTTGCCCCAGGCAGCTTCTCCCAGCCTTTGCAAGAACAGTCTTGCAGTAGCAGCTCTTCCACTCCTTGGTGTAGCAATGCAATGTTGGAAAGGTCATCTTGGCTGTAATAACTCTGCCATGCCCTTCAGATGTTCATGCCCTTCAGATGTTCATGCCCTTCAGATGTTCATGCCCCTCCCAGCCTTTGAAGATTTTTGAATTTTAAACTACTACAAGCCAGATTTTATTGAACTGAAGGAATTAGAAGAGATTTTATGAGATTTACAGAGGGACCTCAACCCACTGGAGAAATGGGCCACCAGGAACTACATGAAGTTGAGGAAAGAGCATTGCCAAAGATGGAAAAAAGGATATTCATTCGCACAGGATGGAAAGACCTGACTCCCTCAACCCAAGACTGTGCTCTCTTTGGACAGCTTCAAGACACAGCTTAGTTATGGACTCACGGCAGCTGCTGACAAGCTTGGAAACCTTGTGTTCCGAGCTCCACCCACATTAGGAACCACTGCTTCACCAAGAGAGAACAATGCTTTTGTCCAAGCTTGGAGCAAATTGCTCTGGTTAAAAAAGAGGAGGTGTATGCAAAGGTCTCTGCATGCATTTCAGATATGCAGTAAATTTCCCATGAGCGACACCATCCATCTCTTCCTTGTCAGAGAGCTGTGTGCATTCTTTACAGATAAATGAGAATGAAATGTAAACTCCTCTCAGATGAGTAAGATATACAGGGTGTCTCACTGGAGCTCTGCAGCAAGCATTTATATAAAACAACAGCCTATGGATTGATGGAAGCGCAGTTACTTCTATTTTGTGGGGACACTCATCCCTGTCTGATACAGAAATATTACTACAACAGGGCCCAGCTAGAACTGTTCATAAAATTCAGGATTTTATTTCAAGTGCACCAGTCTAATTTCATAGATGAGTATATGAATTTCTGCAGAGACATGGTATTACCCCAATGATACCAAAATTTATTAAAGAGAAGTTCTAAAACAGCAATTTTACTATTTCTATTCCTGCAGGGATGGTATCAAACGCTGTCAACATGAATTGCATGATCTGGAGATTTTTGTTGATGAAGAATTCAGTTGTTTTTCACTGGTGAAAGTGTGCACCCCCACCTCATCTGCTGAGCATTGTGCTCCACATGCTCAGCACCTACCACCAGTGTAGGGACTGAGATTCGAGCAGCTCTGGACACTCATGGAGTTGGGGAGGGGGCACTGGAAAGGCCTACAAGAGGACTGTTGGGCAGGTCCCAACAGAAAAAAAGGATGCACATCTTAAATAATCGGCAACTGAGTTCTCCTCAGAACTTCAGAAGAAAGACAAGCACGGCGCTAAATAACCAAACTGCCATCTCTCCACTCCTCCTGTTGCAAATTGAGAGCTTTCCATGACAGCCCCATTATTAATGCTATAAATCTATTACACATTTTATTCAAACATGCAGACAGGGATCCACAACCCTTGTGACAGGTAATTTACTTTAAGAGACCTTAGAGGAGAAACCTTGTAAATCCGTTTGCCATTTTAAAAAGGTAAAACTCCCAGCTTGAGATGAAATAACTTATATTATCTGTCTTTCTACGTATCTTAGATTGGTGAACAACTGTGGGTTTAAGAATTATGTTGAGATTTTATTAGTGCCTGAGACACTGGGATAGTTTGCTGCACTTGAGTGCTCCCTATGCTTTGAGAAAAGGTATCCAAAATAATTTATCATCTATAATGTTTGCACCAAGCATTTGTTCTCATTGATCCTTTTCATGCACAAATGAAAAATAAAGATGTGAATGCATTTTTCTGACACATGCATTTTTTTCTTTCTGATCACTGAACAAAGAAATCTGATTCCTCTCTTCAGACTGCAGAATAAACCCTTAACACCAGGACTTCATATTTGAAGATGGCACAGCTCTTCATCCTGGGCTGGGATAAAGACATCCTGGGCGTTTTCCTTGCTTGTCCCTGGGTATGCAGCCCCAGAACCTATACTTGATTTGCAAATTTAATCAGTGAGCAACACTCACACACCTACTACTTCGGGTTCGTCTCCAAGTGTACCACAGCAGAAGATCCATATATCAAGGCCCTAAACAGGATTTGATAACCCTGCCACAAATCAACAACAGCTAAAAGATGGGCAGGATTTTGTGGCTTCACCCGATGCAGAATTGCAGATTGGGATGGTCTTTTTTTTTTCTTTTATTTATTAGCATTTATTTTTCAGCATCACTTGGATTTTTATGAAACTTCAGGGATCCAAGCAGATCTCCACCTCCCACTGAGAAGCCACTTAAAATCTGCTCTCACACTTCTGAACTCCCATCAGGTATTTATGTCCCTTCTGAACATTTAAATGATGTGACAACATGATCTGTATCACGTGGTGTTGTCCTCTAACTCTCCCTGGTGCAAAGAGTGAGGACCAGCAAGACATTCTGGTTTTCAAAACTATATATAAAATTCATTCAATAATTATGCCACAGTAAGAAACAGCTTGGCAGGCAGAGCCAGGCAGGTTGCAAGAAAAACTGGACATAAACCCATGGCCTTGAGAAGAACACAAAAGTTGTTAATTGCAGAGTATTGCTGTCTCCAAAACAACTCCCAAACACGCCACTAGCCATCACTTAAGGTCAGAACTTGGACAGGCCATTAGGGACCATTTTTTTTCACCTTGCACATAAAACAGTAGGGGTAGGTACATGCCATGATCTCAGCCTTGCAGTAAACAAGAACAACTTTCATTTCAATAATTATATTTGTGGTTTAAATGGAAAATGGAGAAGTAAAACCTTCTCCAGCTCAGTGCATGCCTGTGAACAGCTCTGCTTTCTGCAGTGTCATTTCACATTCATGAAATAAATGAAATATGTAATTGGAAAACTTGAAATGAATTTTAAACCCATTAGCAACAGCATAATATTTACCCTAAATGACACTCCTTCTCATGAGATAAGCAAAACACACAGGGTCCTACGGCAGTGGTACAGTCCTGGAATGAATGAGCAGGGAGGAAGCAGCTGTGGGTTACACTGCAGGCTCTCACCATCAGGGCTGGGATGAGGAGGAGAAAACAGCTTGCAACCCATACTTGGCAAAGAATTCCTTACCGAAGAAAAAAGCAATCTCTTTCTGTAAGTTCTACAGCACTTCTTTATGAAATGACAATGCCATCAGATTGCCAGACAGTGCTTTGGGTCTGTCTTCAGAGCTTTTGCCTCTACATCACCAAATGTTTCTAACAGAATACATGATACAGACACTTGCAAATAGATCCACGTTTGAGTAGTTTAAACATGCTGACTTGGAATAATATGGAGGACTGCTGCATTAATATTATGAATTCTTAAAGTACCATAAAAAATGTACACACACAAAGAAATATATATATACACATATTACTGTGCTGCAGCTGGCTACAGAGCATCCTAAGGGTTAATTCAGACATCCAGAAACCCACAACTTATCACTTCCATTGCTGATCCTCACATAACACAATCAATCTGCTTCCTGATTCAACAAAAGAGGCTTAAACCACTTTTTCCCCCCCATCTCAGTGACTATTTTTGGTGTCCAAAGGAGACCAGGAAGAAAAACAAGGTTGGGAGATGGAAAAAGGAATCTCAGAAGGGCTGGGATCTTACCAATCATCTCAGAGGAGGAGTCTTTGGTCTCCAGTCCTGTGCCAGTTGGGAATACACTGCAGTACAATTCAGCAAACACCAGCAAACCAAACACTATCCAAAAAAGCCCAAGGGGAGAGCTAGTCTCAGAATACCCTGTCCAATGCCAGCCACTATCATTTAACCTCATCTCTTCAGGATTGTTTTCTCTCTCCCCTGCTCAGCCTTGTATTGCATATTCCTGTCTAGCACAGAGCAAACCCCAACAGTGACAGTTCAGCAAAGGCACGTGACAGAGGCTGTCTGATTGTTTACCAGGTACAGGCTGTTACAGCACCATGTACAAAAGCACATGATGCTTCTCTCCAAAACAGAGGGTCCCTGCACACCACCTGTTCTTAGATGTTAGGAAACATCTTTCCTAAACTGTCAATCTCATGTTCAATCTCCTACTGAAAACCACAGGCTGAACTTCTTCAAAAGAAATGTATAACTATGCTCATTTTCCAAGAAAAAAGTCTCTTCCAATGTCCTGTGAGGCACCACCAGCTCTTTTTGCAGCTCCCAGCAACACATGCTGAGCCCTTTAACTGATGCACAGAGCATCCAGCTCTGCTCCTTCCCCTCATAAACACCTTTGCAACTTGGGAAGAATATGTTCCTGCTGGGACTTCTACTGACCACCTTCTCTTAATCTTACAAGATTTCTCACACTACGCAAGCTACTGCCACAACATTTATTTCCCACAATTGTTAAAGAGTAAAAAAGGATGGTGTCATGTTGAATGAGACAGGATTTGAATCTTTATCTACTTTTCAGTTCTGATGTAAGAATGCTTCTAAGCTTCCTTTCCTGCAGCTTCACAGTTATTTTCTTTCATGTAAAATACTTGCAAAAGAACCCCGCATGCTGCTTACTAAATACTACCTTCCACTGAATCAAGGCATTACAAACAGTCCAGTGCTCTGTGTAGTGCAGTGGATGTGACCACCCTGTCGGAAACAGTTCACATTTGTGCCATCCACAGATGGAACAAACAATCCCACTAATCACATCAGGTGATGAATTTTAAGCTGTTTATAGTTACATACTGTGGTGTTTTCTGCAGGTCAGACCACCTGGGAAGAGAGTGAGCATCTGTGCAGTGATGAACTGGGAACACTGGGATCCTCTAAGCGGTGCACACTTGTAGCATCTGTCAAGTGATCAAGTGATGTGCCCATGAGTAAATACACACCAGCTCACAGGATGGGTGGGACAGCCTCCAGAAATGGTGAGACAGGAGGAGTCAGAGCCAGCGATGCCAAGCACACGTGAATTCGGCAGTTCTGTATCAGAAATAAACCCCACTACACAGTAACACCCAAATGTGGAGCTAGAGGAACTCCCAGCTGAGTCTGACAGAAATAAGAGGTGGAAAATTAAATCTGTCTCTTCTGAAAAGATCTCTGACCTTTCAGACTGAGAAAAAGTTTGGATTGCACACAGGAGCAGGAAGACATGCACTGTACATTTGCATAAAGAGGTATGGATATTAGGCGAGAAAAGAGTAAAGGTTAATGCAAGCCGTATTTGTAAAAAAACCCTCTTTTTCCAAACTAAAAAATATATTTTAATCTTTTAAATTAGATCTGGTTTCTGGGTGATGGACAGTTAATGCTATATACTCATAGCAATAAATATTCCACAATAATATTAAAAGGATAGGATGAAAACACATGCTCTGAGACTGCACTCAAATTTCTAAAATTTAAGGCTAAATCTATTCTCTGTTTACAGCAATCAGCCCATTCCTAGAGGGACAGAAGTGTTCTAGTAAACTACAGCTGACACACACAATGAACAATTCAATTTCTTCAAGATTCAATAAACGATAATCTGAAGGGTGAAGTTCCCATTGCTGACAGCAGCCAGGTGAGAAAAGGGATTTGCTTTTATTAAAGACAGATAAAGAACCAATAGGTTTTTATTCACTGGGATCTAAACAAATACATGCTGACGAGTTTAACATTTTGGAGGGTGTTTTTCTTGTTAATTTTTGAGTACTGTCTTGGTTAATTTTTCTTTTTTCTGTGAGGTTATAAAACAACAGGGTCAGGTTGGATGGGGCTTGGAGCAACCTGAGATAGTGGAAGGTGCTCCTGCCCATGACAGGGGGCTTGGAATGAGATGGACTCTAAAGGTCCTCTCCAACCCAAGGTATTCTGTGATTCCATGACTTTGCTGTTGACAGTAATGAGCTGCTGTGCACAACAGATCTCTCGGCTTTGACCTGACATGTTCACTACTGTCTTACAAAGAAATTATAGGCCTTTCCACACAGGTAATCCTATTCCAGGCCTGCACAAAGGGCTACTTTTATACAATCAGGAAACTCACGCAAACATTAGCATTTTCAAGAATTTTTGTCCCTCCACTGCCACAATGGAGAGGTTCTCCCTCCTCACAGCCCCTGAGCACTCAAACTGCCAAGCAAATCCTTGCAGAGCCAGCAAAGAAATAAAATACCATGAGGATGGGCAAATTTGAACTACATTAGGCTGTTATTAATGTTAAGTCCGTGACAAATCCATTAAGTCCTGTAAAGCTCCATAAATAGCTTGCCAGGCTGTAAGAACAGAATGGTCCAAATACCTTGTGCAGCAATTTATATTCCTATATAAAAGATCTGATTTTTCTAAGTGTTAAACCTGTGACTAGAATGATTTAAAACTATGTTGCAAAATACACTGTTTTCTTTCCATTTCCCAGCTACTAAAAACATTGTTTATAAGCTATTAATCACTAGGAGAAAAGGCAGATATTTTGAAAGTTCTCCAGCAAAGACTGTGTTTGCATCAATTAAAAAAAAATCCCCACAATCAAGTAACAAGCCAAAATCAAAATGCCACTTTGAAATATTTAATATATAATGCTTGGAAACTGGCACTTCACCCTTGTACTCAAAATATTGCTGGACATCTGGAAGTTATTAGATACAGTAATAATTTCTACTTTGCCTCCAGTCTACATTTTTCCTCTGGGTCACTCACGAAACATTTTTAATCCTATAAAATAGAAGCCTAAATCAAAAAGTATTGATTCCAGGTTATCTTTTTTACTCTCCCTAACTCAAAGCACTCTCTCTGCTGGGCCCATTCCCTGCATGGCTCCATTGCACACTCAGGTGCACACCATGATCCCAAAAGTGCAAGACACAGGGTGACAGAATCCTTGGATTGGAAAGATGATCTCATTCCAAGCCCCCTGCCATGGGCAGGGACACCTTCCACTATCCCAGGTTTCTCCAAGCCCTGTCCAACCTGGCCTTGGACACTTCCAGGGATGGGGCAGCCACAGCTTCTCTGGGCAACCTGTGCCAGGGCCTTTACCTTTTTACTTTTACCACCCCAAAAAATTAACTTGGCTGAAATGTTACCCCCTTAAACAAATGTGTAGGTGACATTCCACAGACACAGAAATATTTGAAAGAAAGTAAAGTTTGAAGGTAGGAGTCACAAAGAAGTACTAAATCAGTCCTACAGTATTAACAGTGAATGAAAGGTAAAGTATCATCATCTGGATTAATGTGAAACTTGGGTAGTTCTCAACCAACTATAAATATTAAAATCCTCATACATCTTCTCACAGTCCAGGTATAAATTATGACTTCTTGGCCAAATTCCAGTTTAGTTAATTACAATCTCACGTAAAATAATATCCTGTCTAATTTAATTGGAGTATGACATAATAGGGGATTTATATTAATCAGAAAATTCTGGAATAATAATTCATTTAAGGAGCAATTTCATTACAGAATTCTATCAGCAGCAGTTTTCACCAAAAATGTAAGCTGTAACCACCATCTTGTATTTTTGCAGTGATCTGTCTTTGGGTTTTATATGATTCGCATCCCTGTAGCACTTGAGTATCTTCTAGGTGAAATCAATAGCAATATCAAACCCCATAACTGGATAATGAAGTTTCTAAATTGGCAAAAGAGTTGAGATCTCTTCTCTAGCACCCTTGTTCTCTTCTGCTGTCATTTTAATTTCAGGGTTTTGCTTGTGTGGTTTTCTTCCTCTTGTTTTTGTTGGTTTTTTTTACAACCACACAAACACTTGTAAAAGAAGTCTTGCAGAGTCTGACATCAGATCTGATGCCTGGAAAGCGCTGGGATTTTCTGTCACGGGGCTTTTAACAAGTGGATGAAATCCTTAAACAGCAACCAAATCACTGCTGAAGCCAAGAGAACAGGGTGATGGGGTGAGAGTTTAATGGAAGGAGAACACATGTTGACAACGCAAAACTGGAAATTAGTTCACAGCAGCAAAAAGAAGCATGGAAGAGACTACCTGACATCACTGCCCATGACAGCTGTGTGGTGGCCACAGGTGCATCCCATCGATTGGGCACGGTGAGCCTGGCAGCCCTGTGTCCATTCCAGACAGACTGCTGCACACTAGAAAAACTCCACTGATTCCAACAGCATTGCCAGTCCAGTGATGTTGCACATCCCTTTGCATTTAAACACCTCAAAACAGCGTCAGTGCATCAAATTATGCTCTTTGGGCTTGATCCTATGGGATGGGCAGACAGATGCCAGCCCTGATTCAGGGCAGCACCTGCCTGAAGAACCCAGGCCCCTGACGTTTACTCTGCTGCTGGGCTGCCTATAATACACCTGACATACAAAACTGGGGCTCCCAGCTAAAATTCTGATGCACATAAGGTTATCACCCTTTAATATATCTGGCCAAGAGGCAGTCGGTTCCCTTCTGTGCCCAGCTGGGCACAGGCATCCAGCCTGGACCATGCACAAACCACAAGCTGGGTAATAAAACCCCAGGATTTGTGTGGCTCAGGTAAATAAATGCAACCCAGAAGAAGTCGCTGCTATGGAAAGGTCACAGCTGAAACAAAGGCTTGGTGACAGCAGGTAGCAGCATGGAGTGTGCTGGGAGTGGCATGGCTCCCACCCCAGACACACATCCTCCCCTTCTATTTAATGCTGGGAAAATAAACTTTATTATAGGAACAAGCTTAGATAATTTCTTCACTGAGGTTAGATGCTTCTTTGACTACACTGACTGCTACCTCCAGCAATAATGCCTTAAATCTCCCTGGGCAGGGTTTGATGGCACAGTAATAAAAATGTCTGTGCCCTGTTTATACCTCAGGTGCTCCCCCTGCAACAGCGGTGATGAACAACATGTTTGATTTTTTCCTAGTATGGAAACACCCTTGCTTGTCATCCCTATTTGCTCTCCTTTTCTTCCTAAAGGTTTCTTTCCTTTACTTTCATTGCTGGAAAAGCAGATTTTACAGTCTGCTGGGTGTGGCTGGCATCTCCCAGAGGATTTGCACACAGCCATCAGCACTCTGGGTCACTGAGGTCCCTCTTTCTGCAAGGCGTTCTGCATATTTGCCCACCTGAAAGGGCATTCAGACCACATCTCTCCAGTGAAGAACCCTGAACATCATTTCTCCATCTTGATTACACAGCTCAAATGCCCATCTCATTTACAAGTAAGACAAGAGGATTCTGGTCCCCAGGGAGCCCAAAGCCCTAATTTCATTTCAATTAGCCTGCAGTCACAAGATTTTTTTTCTGTTGAATTATTACTGGTAGCATTAAGATATATGGCCTGCCAAATACGTTTAAATGACTTTTTGGTCCTCATCATCACCAGGAAAAAGCTAACAGGATCTGTCCAATCTATCTAAACAGAGATGGGAGGGAGCTGGGAGGACACTGCAGCATTTAATGAAGCA
The DNA here is from genome assembly GCA_013390045.1 of Picathartes gymnocephalus. Lineage (NCBI taxonomy): Eukaryota > Metazoa > Chordata > Aves > Passeriformes > Picathartidae > Picathartes > Picathartes gymnocephalus. Next base: position 154,741 of record WEKY01031650.1, on the reverse strand, counting down.
GTAAAGAACCGAGGCTTTCTAAAGAGATGATAGACACTAAATAAGTAAATAAAAAATGGCAACAATGGCCTGAATGCCTAATTACATTGTCACCATAGGCCTTTTTAAATCAGTTGTATGTGCTTATTCTCTGTGGTTTCTAGGTAGACACAAGCAATCCTGAAATGATACAGTCCTCTGACTGAAGAACAGCAAAAATTTAATAGAAATATAAAAATCTACAAAGAAAAAGCTGCACAGGCCCCTGGGTCACCTGTGATCTGCCACCACAGCAGAACGGTGCATCTGAAACATGTGATGAAGGATGTGGCAAAAGATATCCCACCTCAGCCTCAGGACACGTCGCACCCTGGTTCTCACCATCCCCTCAGCTTGGATGCCCAAGCACAACCGGTAAGTATTTACTTCTTCTTGTGACATATATACCTTATGTGAATAATTAAGGTCACAAAACCTTGATGGGAAAGCTGCTATGTTTTTTGATGAGATAATGGACAAAGGGAACAAAAGAGAGGAAAGAATCTACTTTTGTTGGAATTGTAGAAGTAATGTAATTAAGAAAGAACAGAGAAAACATTCTAGAATTTTTTTGTTGGACAATGCTTCAGACAGCCCACACCCCCACTGTGTGCATTCTTTACCAAAACAGGGACACAGATCCAATCTTTATGCAGGCATATGTAAAAAGGATCCTGAGAAAACCACAGAAAGTTGTTCTACCTGAAATCACCCAAAATAACTAGTTTTAACTTAACTTCAAGCTACCGGAACATCCCAAGCCTGTATTTAAGTGTCATATTACCTAAAAAGAAGTAATGAAATAAGAACTGCTTTGTACTCATTTCAATTAGTCCAGCCAGGCTGAATCTATCCAAAAGGTTCATGGAACAAGATCTCCAACTTTCGTTCTTTATTTTCTGCATGAGATGATGCAGAAATTGTGAATGTACTGTCACACAGCACTGAGCACTGAAGAAATTTAGATGACTCAAAAACTTCAATCAACTTCCAAGAACACAGGATAACATCTGATTGCAGTGTATAATTTAGCTTAATACAACAATACTCAATTGGTTTTCCCAAATCCCAGTTTTCTCTACACCATGTGAGCAACCAGGGCACAATTCTTGCCCTGAGGATTCTGTGGTGTGAAAGACTTTGCCATGTTGCAACATGCACCAATTTAACATAACTGTGTCTGTTTTATTTTTCTCTTTGATGAGAGAAAAATATGGAAAAAGAAAATAGTTTGAACTGTATTTTTATGCAAATGCAGTAAAAATAAACTCTATGTCCTCTCTTAACATACTTCTGCTTGCCCACAGGTGTAATAAAGAGTTGACTACTGAAAGCTTTTCATGCCTCCAAGAAAAGAATAGACTAAAAGAGAAATTATTTCTCTAAACAATTCTAAGCAGTCAATTTGTTAAGCAACAATGCAAGTTCCCTCTGCTTGGAGCAACAGAGCAATATCAACAAGGCTGCAAGCTGCCACACAGGCTGCATCAGGATTAACTATTTTATATTACAGTGTCAGGAAGTAGGGAGAGCAAAAGAACTAAATGGGACTTTATGTTTTCAGCCAGCAAGGGTGCTGTTCAGCCTATTGGCTTCTGTAAGTGAAGAGACAGCTTAAAGGAAGATGAATCTTCCTCCCTGGCCATAGGTAACCTCTTGGAATCTGAACACTCAACAACGAGCAAAGCAGAGCTGAACAGTTTGAAACACAGCTGTGGTGAGACATGTTTAATCTGGACTGGATAAACTGCTCAAACCCCTATTTTCAAAAATCTTTCAAGAAATAAGAACAGACCATTAATAAATATCCTGTGAAAAAACATCATGTCCTACCAGGGAAAGTAAAACACGGGTTATAGCAAAGTCATTCTACTCTTACTGTTATTACACATTAATACAGTGCGAAGGTAACTTAACAACAAACATCTGAGCATCTGATAATACTTATGAAAGAGCATCTCTCAGTACTGGAACTGAAGCAGTTTTGTTTCATCCAGCAGCAGCCCAAGGTAGGTTGACTTTGGCAGCTAAGATCATGTGAGCTCCCAAGGATGCTCTCTGCCTGTGGGAGGTTTGGAAGGACCTTCTCATCAGTGTGTTCTCCCATGTGTCCCCAGGCAGTGAGCTTATTCTGCAGTGTTCCCCTCAGCTGGGACAAAAATGCAATTTTTGTTTCCTTTTCAGTTGCTTTTAATGTTATTTGGCACATTTAAAACTTGTGCCTCTCATGAAACGTGACTGAAACTAGTACATAGACCAAACAATTTTAGGAGAGATGAAGCAAATAGCTGTCTGGCAAATGCATGAAAATGATCAATACTGGAATACTGCAGTTGGATCCCATACTGAACCTTTGCAGACAGCCCATCAAGTTGGAAATGAAGGCTCCTTCCCCCCTCCTGTAGGAGACCTTGCTCAGAAAAAATTAAAATCTTTCCATATGTCCTTATTTGCTGTTTCCAGCTAGGAAACATGATGGAAAAAGACCCATTGTTTGTACTGCCCTGACATGGCAGGTGATGTAAAGGAATGTTGCTGCTTTTAAAAAGAATCCCCTACAAGGGAAATGACAGGTGGTTCACTTCTGTAAATTCAGGTTCACTGACTTAAGGACACAGAGCCTTGGAGCACAGATGCTACTGCATTCTCTTTCTTACCATGTTCTGCAAGAGATGCTCTTTTTCTGGGAGATAGTCAGGCTGGACAGTCCCATGTTCTGCAGGGCAGAGTTACTCAACTCTACCTTAGAGGTTTTTTGCACAGATCCTTTCTTCATCTGCTCCTGCCACTGTTACAGCAGATTTAGCTGCAGAAGAGGGTAATGCAGCTGTTCCCAGATATCACAAATATAATCCTGCAACAGTTAGGGGAACCAGGCAACTCCTGAGTGGCTGCAGCCAGCTGCCATGAGCACCCAGGGCAGATGTGCCACCAGCTCACCTTGTGCTACAGCTCTGGCTCAACAGTGCTGCTTAGTTATGAAAACCAGGGCCTGCCTCTTTGCCTTCTTCCACACTAGCAACCATCCTCTCCCTGCTCCAACCCTGTCCTGTGAGGCTGCTCCTGTCCTTCCCTGCAGGTGCTGTCTGGAGGCAGCAGTCCCCATGTCCTCCTCAATGTTCCCAATCAGAGACATGCCCTAACTCTTGGTGTCCATCCAGGACCCAACACTCCTTTTTCTGCATGCTCAGGAAGATGGTTATAAACTTTGTATCCTCCCCCATCAGCAGAGCAGCTTTACTCCCAACACACGGTGAACAGTTTATTCTTTTCTATAAAAACGAAACAGTATCTTCTCTTGTAAAAAAATTCTTTCATGGTCCAGGGTTCTCTAACTTTTATGATCACCATTAGGTTACTTGTTGCAATGAAATGATGGCATTTAAATAATTGAAAAATCTGGCACCTCTGTCCTAGGGTTTGTTTCTGGCAAAAGGGGGGTTTGAGAGCAAACACACTGCTTTTAAAAATCCAGAGCATGATCCTTTACCAACTTTGTAAATCACTCCTCAGCATTACAGTCATCGCAGCTTTAAAGCCACTCCAGTCCCTGTGTGTGACAGATGAGTGTGGCTGTCTCACTTTAGAGAGAGATAAATAGTGGCTGGTGGCAGCGATTCCCCTGGACACCCAGCTCTCACAGCAGCTTCGGGTGGAGACAGCAAGGTCAGATTCTGGGGAGAAGTCACTCTGAGGCACAGTGAAAATGAAGTATTCTTCAAAAGTTTCATTTGAACTAGAAGGCAGTTGGGCTTTAGCCAAGAAGGGAAAAAACTGCAATGCTCAGCATGAAAACCCTTTTCAGCAGTGAGTGGCAATGTCCTTGTGAGGGGATCTGTGTCTGCCAGGGCCACGGCTGGCACTGAGCACCCCTGGCCACAGTGGGAGCTCCCTGGGCCAGGGCCATCTTCAGGCACTGGCCCTGCTCTGACTGTTCCACCAACAGCCCCGTTTGGTGCTGCCTGCAGGGAGGGCATCTTTACAGCTTCTAAGTTCATCTCTGAAGGGCAGAAGAGCAAAAAGTTGAATACTATTAAAAACCCACACAACAAACACTTCTCTGAAAACCGAGAGGCATTTCCATGTGGCTGACACCAACCTCTACCAGCATGGGACAGGCTACCAATAGGATGAGCAGTTATAAGAAAATTACATGATGGGAAGTCTGGATATAGTTCTTGATGTGCTGCCCAACTAATTGTTGGCAGGCAGGGACAACTTCCACCAGACCAGGTTGCCCCATCCAACCTGGCCTTGAACACTTCCAGGGATTGGACATCCACAACCTGTTATCTCAGCTTACAACTGGAATAGGCAAAGACTGAGAGTGCGTAGAATTTGTATTTCAAACACAAACCTGATACATAATGGATTTACAAGAAGCAGCACACTTCAAAATCAGACACTGCTGGGTTTGCTGGAGACTGGTCACGTCAGCTGGGGGCAACCCCACAGCCCCACATAACCTGCGGCTCACTCAGCCTCCTGACAGCAGAACCACCCAGGAGCTAATTAGATAAAACTACAGCACAGCAAAATCATCTTGGTTACTCCGATTATCAGGTAATTCTTCACAAGAAAATGAAAAGAGGAACAGTAAGGCTCGGACAGCACTTCCACTGTCTCCGCACAGGTGTTACAACTGCAGCATTTACTGGGCTGCTTGCAGAGCTCAGCACCAGTCACCTCCACTGCACTGAAACACATCTGTTATTTCAAGCAACTTAAAATGGACTTTATCTGACAGCTTTTGATGCTGGAATTTTAAATTAGCTGGGCCTCACAATCCAGTTCCTATGGGGCATCGCCCACAAAAACTAATAACAAAAGCAATAATAACCATAGAAAGTCAAACATCCCCACAAGTCCTATAACTGCTTCATATGATATTTCAACCTCTTCTACAAGCAACTTGTATCTATTCCTCAGAGTAAATTATCCAGTGGGCTGACATGAGACATGTAATGAAATTGCTTTGCCACTGGCCCTGTTGATTTCTTCAAAGTTTCTTTCATTATAGCAAATTAGTGGATCACCAACACTTACTAAAGCACTTTTTGTTTCATGGGGTGCTTGAAGAGCCTGATGGAAGACGTTCCCCTCAGACAGTGACTGCACGGGAGGATGAAGGTTATGGCTCAGTACAGTGCAGCACCAAGTCCCCCAGCCTTCCTTTTCCCTTCCCTTCTGCTTTCTCCTTAAAGGAAATTACACCTGCCAAGTCTTCTCTTGCCTAATGTTTAACAAAAGGAGTAATCACTGATGGCTCAGAGCTGCTGATCCCCTTGCAAGAGCCAGAAGAATGAAGCTAACCTGCCACTCTCTTTTTTGTTACTTGCAAAGCTCTTGGACACATGATGCCTGGTGCAGAGGAAATCTTTCATTCCTCAGTGTCCGCTGTTAAAGAGCTCTCACAGAGCAGGAATCCAACAGTTCATTACTTCTATCTGCTCAACAGACTTTTGACATAATTGTATTAGTGCCTCACTGCAGGGCTTGAAAAGTGAAATCTGAAAAGTAGCTTTTTGCCATTGGTTTATATGTTTGCTGAAGCCCTGTTTATGTACTGGAATACAAACCACATTATTTGCAGCTCATATAATTTGTTTAATGCATTGAGTTCAGAGGTCACCAGTGCTAATGCATCACAGCACTAAGTGGGTTACTCTCACCATGTTTAAGAAAGGAAAAAAACATTTTCTGAGCCAAATCCCTTCCTCAATGCACTTATTTTCACTGAATTCAAGTCAGAGAGGCTGCAGGATGAGGGAAGGGGGAACAAGGAGGAGACACTAGCTGTGCTCACCTGGATGGCAGCAGCCAAGTTTGTTCTTTTATGTCCTAAGCACCCCTCTCGTTCATGGATAATGCTGGAGGGATGTGCTGCTCTCCAGAGAAGTTCATGCATTAGCAGCCCCTCCAGCGCCCACACTCTGTATTTCTGCCATGTCAGTATTGTTTTGCTATTGCCAAAAAAACTCCTGCTTGGCAAAGCAAATGCATTTCCATCCTTTTTGAGAGCTCTTTGACTCAGTGGGTGTCCATGTAGCACTGCAAGATGAATCCACACTCTGTCCATTCTATGCTGTTTTCATCTTACATTCAGCTACAGTCACTGCATGTCAATGTATTAATTACAATCCACAGTGCCTGTTCATCCCATTACACTGAGGTATTCAATAAATACTGATTAGCATATTGGAGTCTTTCCATGAGTGCATCTTGGAGTGAATGGGTTCATAAAAATACATCTTAAAACAAAATAAGGAGGATAATAGCAATTCTGTAACAAATTTAGCCTCATATACATCTCATATTTTAGCAGATGATTGCTTAGCAAATTGCATTAAAAGCCACACAACTCTCTAGACCTGCCAGGAGACACATTACACCTCCGAGTAGACTCCAAGCCAGTCTGCCTAGGAGACACACTTGTATTCTTTGTGCTTAATACTGCCCTGAATATATATTAATAATGAAAAAACCCAATAATAATTAGTATTCGAATAAGTGGAGATGTGCTAAAACAGGCAAAACACGTGTCCATTTTATACCTTCTAAAGCCTGTAAATTACCACATGGACTGTTCCAAAGGCTGGAGATGAATTTGGTGGCTACCAGTGTGACAGGAATTAAGGCTAGACAGGGCAGACTTTTACGCTGTTTACTGTGGGAGAATCTGGCACAGAGCTTTTTTTGTTGCTACAATAAACTGCAGTCCCCTGAAGAAAAGAGACTAAAGGCATCAGCCTTCACCATCCACAATGACCAATTGCAACCAGATGCTATCACTTTTTCTGAAAGAACTTTGCCTCCAGGTCCTATGGGAATGTAAACCCTATCTAGTGATGCCTGCATATCAGCTACAGATGCCAGGACTGACAAATTCTTGTTTGAGTATTTAGGGCAGAAAAAGGAGTTTTGGTTCCAGCTGGTTTAGTCTGTTGATGAATCTGGGTTTCCCTGCTGCAGGAGGATGGGAGGACCACCCCAGCCAAGGTGCCTTCAAGAGGAAACCAAAGTGTCTTGCTGCAGAACTAGCAGATTAAAGAAAAACACATCAACATTCTAAGAACAATGAAGAAATGAGATTCCTGTCCTGAAAACTAGCTCCTGGACAATGGTTATTTTTTAAGTCCACTGTTATAAACTGCAGGAAATTGCAACTTTACACGTGGACTTATACCCACACTAGTCATCGTCTAGAGGAACCTTTTCCCAGACATGTAAACCACTGGGTTCTTGGGAAGATGCTGAGTAGCAGGTGACACAGCATGTCGTTCCATTTCACCACACAAACATAAACAAATGCTTTTCCTCTAACTCCCGATTTTGCTACAGCATGTGCTAATGGACAGGTTAAATACCAACAACAACATTCAGCATGGACCAGCAGTAGCAAGATGCATTTCCTCTCAGTGGCTTGCTAAGGGCTCCATGCACAGCTCCTGAATTTTCCCAGCAGAAATGTCTTTTCCCCATCCCAGGAATGGGTTCCTTAGATCAACAGCCTTTTGGGAGTGAGCAAAATGTAAAAGGGAAACATTTGTGCTGCAAAATTTTTATGAGTCTAACTGTAAGAGCTACCAAATAATAGCTGTGAGACATGATATTAAAATATGCATATATGTGTATTAAATATATGCATGTATTGTTGCAAAGGTTGGACTTGATGATCTTGGAGGTCTTTTCCAACCTTAATGTTTCTATGATTCCATTAAAAACAAATAGTGCAGTGACAGTAACTGATCTTGGCCATACAGTGTCAGGACTGGTGACAGCTCTTGGGTTTTCAAAGATCAGGGTCAAACTAATCTGGGGTTTTTTTGCTCCTACATGTGGACAGCAGGACAGCACCCCTGGCTGCACGTGGAGCTTCAGGAAAGGGGTGTGATTGATGACTCCACTTGTGGGAGCCCGAAACACTGGAGAAAGCTGAATTTTCTCCATGATTACAACGAAGCGTGAACTACATGGAGAACTAGGTTACAGAGCCAGACAGGAGAACAAAATCACAGGAAGAGTCTGTCTGGGCAGCATCTTTCAGGAAAAACTTCAAAATCAGTTTGTACCTGAAAGCAGTTCCAGCAGCCACTCCATCAGACCAGAGCCCTGCACTGACACTACAGGAAATCAGTGTATAGGAGAACCCTGCGAAACACACTTCATGTCAAAATACAGTCTGAAAGGGTATTTGAAATGTTACTCTGGTCTTTCAAGCTTTCAATTCTCCCATATAATTTCATATTTAAAAGGTGTACATATACCCTATGAAATCCCAGGTTGAGGACATTTTCATTATCTTTTCAGCCTGCTCCTTTTTGGTGTTTTGCTGTCTAATCATTGTCACTCCCTGTTCCATCACCCTCTGCATTCCCTGCCCCAGCAGTTTTTGGGGCTGTGATATATGGTGCTGCTAATCAGTGCTGGGTTTCAGCTGGCCACAGAGCAGGACACCATTCCAAGTGCTTCAGTGTCCAGGACAGCACCTGTGATCTTTACTAGCACATTATTCAGGTTTGTATGATGAACAGAATGACAAATTATAAAGAGACATTTACTTAGTATAGTTCCTTTTTTTTTTTTTCTTCTGTTAAATCATGGTCACAAATTACTTCTCTAAGCAGCAAGTTTCAAGTAACACTGCTGGAATATCAGTGTCTGCAGTGTGGTGAAAGCTACAGGAATCTAAGTGTGGCATAAAGGATGAGTTCAGTAGTGCCTGTACTTGTTTGCAAAAAGAGAAACAAAAATTCTGCAGCTGAATTTTGTATATTGGAGATGCAAAAGCTGACAGCAGGAACAGTGTGTGAAAGGCACAGCAGGCCTGAGCTCCCCCTTATTTATGTCTATCAATGGCTCTTGATATTCTTTCTGAAGTTTTGATCATCAAGAATCTTGAGAATGGGTTTTTTATGATGGTGCTAAAGACAGATCTTAGCAACAGCTGAGTTTCACCTCAAATCGTGATGCTACTGATTCATCTCTGAAGCTTTTTACTTTTTTTCTAAAGGCTAGCACCCTTTTTTATTCTTTTTGGAAGTATTAAAGCAGAACCAACCTTTAAGTTCAGCTTATTCAATCTTCTACTGCTATTTTTTTTTTTTTTAAGTTTCTATCGGAGCATCCTGGATTTGTCAGGGAGATTTTCTCCTGTGAAGAACATGAAATAAAAACATCTCAGCTGTGGCTCTCCATAAATTGTATCACTGCACTGGGAATATATACTGTACTCGGTAATTTTCTGATGGGTGCTCTGGCATTTTGATTACAAAATTAGCACTGCAACTGTGTAGTGCTGTACAGTGTCAGTAAAGTCTGTCCTAAATGAACTAAGAACTGGCTGATGGACAGATCTCTAAAAGCACTTCTCAGGGGATCCATTCAAACGGGGCTCTTTCCAGAGCCATCCAAAGCCCAAATCTGCTCAACATCTCCACTGAGACCTGGAATGAACACAGAAATTCCAGCTGGCACGTTGGACACCTGAGAGTGATGGAGCGGGAGGCAGGACTGTCGTGCTGAGCTTTTAGGCTTGGCCAGTAACCTGCACCTGTGCACAGTGTAGCATTTTAATATAATCATGTATACAGTTATATATCAAACAGCGTCCACACTGCCAGGAACAAGGAAAGCAGATGACCAGATGAGGTCACTAATTCTGGGAAAAGGGTCCGTAAGTGACAAAACACACAACAGCAGCATGACCCACTGGAGGATGAGGAAAGGTAATATGGGAGGGGAAGTGTAATAAAGGAAGTTTTACCCTCTGCACCTACTCTGGAGGTAGGTAATTTTTTTTTGATATATCATGGAATGTTTTTGGCCTTAAAAGCTATGAATCTGCTCAACCAGTGGAAGAAAAGATGAAGAACACGTCAATGGAGAAGCAATTCAAAGCATCCATGAGGTGCCTATAAACCAGAGAGACCATACACAGCAGTTCTCCTCGGATGAAGGCAGATTTTGAAAGGAAAATAAAACTCTAGCAATTACCCACTTGGAAATACAGGGAGAGAAAAGGAGAAAGAAGGAGAAAACTGCAGCTAAAATGTTCTGGACTGTATGTAATAAAACAAGATCTAGGAAAGCTTGCTCAGGATGCTACTGTATCGTGCCTTTGACTTCATGTAAAGTCTTAGGCATTGTAACTGTAATTTTGCCCATTTTTATCAAAAATTAATTTTTGCTTCATGACGATATTGCATTTGCTTCAAAAATTCCTCAGAAAGACAGAATATGAATAAAAAGTAAAAAAAAAAACAAAACCAAAACAACACGAAGTTTGGGTCTAATTTTCATTCAGAAATGGCCTCTGGTTTTGCAAGACCATATGGAAGCCATAGGAACTCCTGCAATTCTTCATTCCCAGATGATAGAAAATGAATATTATACTTTTTAGATCCCTAATGACATTACGTGGAGGTGCACAGAGCATCACAGAATCATCTAGGTTGGAAAAGCCCCCTAAAATCATTAAGTCCAACTGTTACTCCAGCGCTGCCAAGGCCACCACTGAACCACGTTCCCAGGTGCCACATCTACACATTTGTTTAATGATTGATGGTGACTCAACACGTGTCTAGTACTGTCAGCCATTCTATGATTTCGCCAATATTTGTATTTGCTCTTCACTGACACAATTTTGTGTTTGCAAGTATCCCAAAATACTATTATTTGTGCATGTGAAATTGCTTCAGTGAACACTGCCAGCACAGATCAAATAAATTTTTGAGAAACGGTATCTGCCTGGTTACGCACCAGTGAGTCACTCATAAATATTTAAATATTCTAGTCCTGCAAGAGTGTGTGTATACATTTGATACGGTTTGTACTACAGCACCTCTGAAGCACTACTCCACATGGCAATTCCTTGCATTTAAAATCAAGATTAACAAATCAATGCACCCTGAAAAACATTTTAAGACCAACAGTACATTGTCTTCCAGTGAGTTTTCTTTGCAATTTGTAGACAATAGATTTCCAATAACAACTTGTAATTAAATCACTTTCTCTTATTCAGTCGTTGCATATTAAGACTGTTGACATTTTACAGATGGTATCTTTGGAAATGAGAGATATGAACAAGGGGGAACAGCTTTAAACCAAAAGATCCTGGGTTTAGATTAGATTTTAGGAAGAAATTCTTCCCTATGAGCGTGGTGAGGCCTTGGCATAGGTTGCCCAGAGAAGCTACGGCTGCCCCATCCCTGGAAATGCTCAAGCTTGGATGGGGCTTGGACCAACCTGGTCTAGTGGAAGATGTCCCTGTGGCAGGGGGTTAGGACAAGATGAGGTTAAGGCCCCTCCCAACCCAAACCATTCTGTGCTTCCCTATTTGAAAAAATACTGGAGTTTGTCAATTGACACTTGTGTGTGGGTTCTGACATGGAAACAGCCAAATCAGGGTCAGGCATCCTCCCATGGCTTTCCATGAAAAAATCTGGCCTCTGTTCTTGACATGAAACCACAATCATTCTAGCCACATCTACGTTTACCATTAATTCTGCTAAAATTTTATTTGAGGAGGTTCTCCTAATTCAAGTCGAAATGCCAAGATATATAAAGTGGGTAGAGTACAAAACTGAGCAGCAGCCCTGGTTAAATGAGTTAATGTCTGATCTGAATATGGAAACATTTCTCTTTTTAGCCCAAGGCAAAACCATGTCCCTCTCTCCACTGGCAAGCATGAATCCACATACAACATAATTATTCTTGATCTGAGCACTTTTAACTTTTTCTCTGGAACCACATTTTAGCTTATAAAGCCTTTTTGCTTAGATTAAATTTGTCTTTCTTGCTACAAATTAATTCTGTTTTTTTTTTTTTCTTCTTCTGAGAAGATACCTTTTGCTTTGTTCAAAATGCAGCAAAACAATTGAGACTATACAGCAAATCTGATTCTGACAGCTGTTTTGTGGAACTGCAAACAATGAAGGGTACTTTGCTGGAGCCCTGAGATATATTTTAGACTTGAAGTGTAAAAGGTTTTCACAACGAGAAGAGCTTTAAAAGAGAGATAGAAAAAGAAATCAACTTTTTTTTCAGAATGTGTTTCTTTGATAGCAAAGGAGAAAAAAAAAAGAAGAAAAAAAAGAAGATCCAAGCAAGAAAAGTTTCCACATTCAAGAAATAGCTGCCCACTAAAGTGCAGTACAGATGAACCCACTGTGATATCCCCAGCTGAGGCATCCTACCAGACAAAAATTACATTTCCAGGTGCAGCAGGAGCATTTCTAGTGCTCAAGCCAAGCATCTTACACTGCATTTATGAGCGAGGCAAGGAGCTAGGGGCTTCTGAAAATGATCTAAAGTCAGAACATATTGAGCAGGGAGATCTCAGGAGCTGATCAAAGGCACCTCCATCCTCGAGCGCATGCCCAGAGCTCAGCGCTGACCACTCACGAGCCTTTGGGCACTCTCACCTGTGCTGAGCTACTGTGTCTGCCTCCAACACACACCAGCTCCATTCCCAAAATGCCTAAAAACCAGCATGGGGTCATGGCTCAGCTATGGGAATGCTGGTGACAAATGCTGTTGCAGTGACTTGGGTGCTTTTTGGATTTTTCTGTCATCCCTGTTCAGCCACTTGGCACTTCCTGCAGGCATCAAGCTGAATTGTTTTCAATTTCTGCTTTATCCCTTGATTTTTTTATCTTTTTAGTTTTGTTTCTGCTATAAAATTGCATTAATAAATTAGCATTAATATAATAATCATGGTAATAGTAACAGTAACAAGAGTAACAATATTATTACTACTACTGCTACTAAATGCCCAATAAGTTGCCTTCATCTTCAGTAACACACCTGCACACCATTCCTCAAGGCAATCAAGAATGGGCTGCTTTGGCCAACTAAAGAAAACCTCATTTCTTTCCTGAGTAGCTCTTCTAACACTGCATCAAACCAAAAGCAGAGGCCGTTGCTCCCCTGCTCGCTCAGCCGTGTTTGAAGTTTGGATATCACATCGCTCACAGGAGAAGCAATCAATGCTGGTAAGCTAATGAATTATTTCCAAGTTTGTACCAATATCTGCAGCAACATGAAAGAAAAATCACATACTAGGGAGATTACAGCAGGAGAGCCAGAGCATGGGGCACAACCTGTCAATATTTCAGGACTATGATTTGTTTCTGTAGATAACTGTGACTACAACATTGCTTAAGAAAACACTGCAAGCAAAACATTTTATCTCACAATATACTTGTCCAATATAATTACCTGGGCTTGACCAATCCAGTTGAAAGGAAACAGCAACAAATACCTGACCCTAGGTGCTGTGCTATCAAGAACAGCTTCATGAATTTGTGAATAAACACTTCATCTGAACGTGGATTTCACAGGTGCAATTGCTGGCTTGCCAAATGTCTGTGGAGTGCACACATACACACACACACATAGATAGCAAATAGGGGTATTTGTTTTTCTCAAACAGTATTTATTTACCATTATCACCTTGTTTATTATGAGATCACAGAGTGGGATATGCTGCTGTATCTACCAAGAACAGATACACTGCTGAAAGCTTCTTCCCCACTCAACACCTTCCTCTGCCACCTGACCCCCCAAGCCTCTTTTTATGTTTCATTCCCTGTTTCTCAATGTAGAGCTTTGCTTTTTCACAGTCAGCACCAATCCCCACAATTTTGGGACAACTAAAAGCTCTGCCTTAAAGTAGTTTCTAGTGAATCAGAAACATGCACTACTCAAAAACAAGTATGTCTTATACTCCACACTTCTAATGAGCCTCTGGAGGATGGTGGAGGAGTCAGGAATGGATTGCTCCCTTCTCCACACCACACAGCTGTGGGGAATACAACTCCTGGAGATTTTAGGATCACTGCAGTAAATCTGGAGACAGTCCAACACTGCTTCTCTGCATTGGCAGTGAATTACCTGACACCCACGCCCAGCCCAGGCTCTCAATTCAGCTTTTCACCCAGTTCATTCAAATTCACTCTGGTCTCCCAGTCCCTGGTGGTAGTGCTGGGACAGACCCAGGGCCTGGGGCTGGCACCATCCATCCTCCCTGGCTGTTATCCAGCATTTCCCTGACCTCCTGCTGAAAGTGTATATGTCTCATTTTCATATTTCTTCCTTGTACTTTTTATGGTTAATATTAGGGATATAATAAAAGAAAGGAAGATTGACCTAAAACAGAATCAGGGAGGAAAGAAAAACATCATCTTATACTCCTTAATTGCAGTTAAGAGAAGAGCACATTAATCCTGCAGCTGCTGCTGCATTCATTCCTGCATGAAAAATGTCCCTACTTGTGTTCTTTAGATAGCCATATATCCATAGATGACATGCCTCTCATCTTAGAGAAACAGAATTTTCTGTCTACATGTAACTTATATGCAACAGACCATGGCATGTAACGACTGGACTGGAAAATAACAACTCAGTATTTTTCTTTCAAACTTCCTTTGCAGGTTGCTTTGGTCCAAATATGAGATCAGGAGAGTACTTTTATGGGCCATGAGCTAGAATTTAAGGGGATTTTTTTGTTGGTTTAATAACTCCTTATTAGCTAAACAATGTTGACAGGATAAAGGCATTTTGATGAGATGCATCTTTTCCCTCTCCCTCAAATATCTGTATTACAAATTGACCTGTCCATATTGATGATGATGATACAGATCTAGAAGATTACACTGATTTTTTTTCTGAAGTTGGGCTTTCACATCTGCCAACCTGCCACTTGCCCATTAGGGAAGACAACAGGAATTCCAGAAGAGTCATGCCGAATTTAAATGACCTCCAGTCAGATACAGTGCCCGAAGTTATATCCAAAAACCACCCATCTGAGCATTCTTGAAAGCATGACTCAGCTGGGTGATGTGCTTGCCAACTCATCAGACTACCTCTGTGCTGATTAATTAGATGCATGCACTGCTTCAGCTCTTATGACAACTAAGCCTTTCATTTATTAGTCATGTATTGAATCTTTGTGACAACTTACAGAAAAGGCAACAGACAAATAATCTTTCTAGCACTATATTTTTGGCATGTGAAAAACTTCAAGATCATCATATCATTTTTTTTTTTTAATTATGGTCCTAAGACTCCTTATCTAATAAAAATTTATTAATGAGGAGTTAGAAGACACCTACAAGTGGTTCTTACCAGAGCTGCCAGGAGAGTGTTTGATCTGTCTCATGCACTACTTGTGTATGATTAAGGCAATTTGAAGAGTTGACACTTTAATCCTATGTTAACAGATATTTCTAGTTATCCTCGTAGACGCAAGAAAACTCTTAACAGTTCTACTCTTGGGATTAAGGAACAAAAGAACTTTCAGAAAATCAGAACATGGTAGATTAAGAAGGAAGGCCACTGTTTCTGTCCATAATCAAAAACTGTGCATTAAAATGTGTATGAAAATTATTAGCAGGGTTAGAAGTTATGACTAAAAATACCACCTATTAGATGTAGTGCTTGTACTGGTAAAACCACATTTCAGAAAATGTAAGACGCTGGATTTCTCTCATCCATGCACTTTTCATTCATTTAGAGATGATCAACGTGATGGGGAAGAAAAATACCCTTTGCATCCCTGAGGGTCACAGAGAGAGAAGATGGGTCAAGGGAAAGCAAGAGACACACATGGAGTGAGACAAAGAGACCATTTTGTGGCTCTGTGAGTTACAACAAGGCCACAAGACTCTCTGAAATTAAATGCAACTTCTAACACAGCACAAAATGTCAAACTGGGAAGCTCTTCACATTATCAAGGTCATTTTCAAACCTTTCCAACACTGCGACATTCCACCAGAGCACCGAGCACCAAAACAGATGTGACAGAGTTTCAGAGTTTTTGAGAGGATAAATTAGATTGAGACTTTCTGATGTCCCTGAATTCTGGTAACTGTGTTACTCAGCTTGCTGAGCAGCCATGCCTGTATCTTGCTGCCAGCCTGTGGCAGCCACAATTCATGGTTTGGGTGAACTTCACTAATGGGCAAAAAATAGGAAAAATGTGCAGGATGCTGCACCTTTAAACTACTGTTGCAAGCCAAATTCTGAATCATAACAAAGCAGAAATCTTATAAACAAAATTTTCATAAACTAAAGTGTGCCCTTAAATGTTTAAAGTATTTTTGAGATTTTTTTTCCTACATCATTTAATAAAGTAAAGGGAAAAAATATACCTCAACCCGGCACTAAATTTGCTTCCAGGTTCTCCAAAATTACAAAAGTTTCAAGCAATTAACTTTGGTTTTAAATAAAAGCTGGTGATTCATTACCTGCTCTTGATAAAAGTCAGGATTCTGGGAAAATTGAAAATGGAGAAGTCAGTCTGGTTTTCAGCTTCAGATGGTGAGCAATTGTATCTGTTCAGATACAAAATTCCTCTGACAAACAGTCATTCTTACACCTTGTGTTTTGCTACGATACTTTTGCAGTTTATCAATATTATTGCTATTAATTGGCTAATATTTTGTACTTGTCTTATTTTCACTGCCTGCTTAAAACTCACTGAACCAAAACCCACAGAAATAATTATTGGAATTTAGGTTTAAGTTGATGTGACTTTGAGAACCCATTGATCCAAATATGCCCCCAAATAACTGCATGTCAAGTCTTTATAGCTGGGTTTATACACTTTATGCCTTCTTAATGTATGAGATTTTATGTTTTACTGTATATCTGCTGTGCTGAATTAAATGCATGTGTGGTTCAAACAGGTTCATGGTAACAACTGGGGCTAATCTTAAAGCACTTTAAACAGTCTGCAAATATTTAAAGGTGGCCTACAGGAGAGCTGAGGAGGGACTTTTGACGAGGGCATGGTACGATAGGACAAGGGGGAATGGCTTTAAACTGACAGAGCGCAGAGTTAGATTGGATATTTTATGAAGGAATCCTTCCCTGTGAGGGTGGGGAGGCCCTGGCACAGGCTGCCCAGAGAAGCTGTGGCTGCCCCATCCCTGGAAGTGTCCAAGGCCAGGTTGGATGGGGCTTGGAGTGACCTGGTCTAGGGGAAGGTGTCCTTGCCCATTGCAGGGGGATGGAATTTGATAAGCTTGAAGGTCCCTTCCGACCCAAACCATTCTGTGATTTTTATCTAAACTGGGTTTAATGAGAAGCTGTAAATCAAGAAAAGAGACATTACCATCTTTAGAAAAGAATCCTGCTTAAGAGGTAACCAGCTTGTTATTGGCCCTTTCCTAGAACTCAACAGAGTCAGTGGATGAATCCTGCTTCAGTTTTAGCCACAATATCTTAACCACACCCAAGTTCTCTCTAGCTCACTATTCTGATTACTGAATAACACTGCCCATTTCCCTTTTTCTTTAGTATCCCAAAGGAACAGGCAACAATACAACTTTCTATCACCCAGATGAAGGAGACAGTGTGGGCCTTTTCCAGGAAAGGACTTCAACAAATGCTTAACTTAAAGCGAGAACATAAATTTATGAAGATTAATGGCATAACACAAGTATTTATTATATCCCACTGTTTAAGTAGCTCTGTGATCCCCAGATCCTTGCACACGCTAATACACTCATTAGCATGGAAACAAAATGTAGAAAACATAATTCCCAGGCAAAATATTCAGTAAAACACCTTCCTCACAGCAAACTAACTCATATTACCACAGGACCTTTGGACAGGTTTCCATCCTGTATCATTAGCATTAATCAAACCACATACTCAGGTCTACAGACCTGGGCAGGCCACCAGCTCTCCCCTGCCATCAACAAGAAGCACAGCAAAACACAGACAAAAACAATAAACTCTTCACACCTGTACCAACCTCCTGCTTCATGCTTACACTGTGGAGCACAGACACCTTTGGAAACAAGCCTTCTAAAGTGTTTTCATGGCATTAAAGACAAAAAAGGGATCATCTTCACTGACCACATCTAGCAAGACAACAGTGCCCTCACAGATATTCCCATGCTCCAAACACCCAGGACAGACCAAAGCAGGGACTCACGGAAGGCTGTGTAGAGCTCCTGCAGGGTCAGGCGGCCGTCGTTGTTGTAATCATCAAACTGGAGAAGGTCTTCAAATGTACAACCCAGTAAATCATCCTCCAGGTCCTCCTTCTTCATCAGCTGTAGCAAAGAGAACAGGTAACCTTACATGTACTGTGATGCTACACACTGCTGGCCCGGCTCACCTGGCAGATTTTGGGGAGATAGACAGACAGATAGATAGACAGATAGATAGATAATCTATCATTACATATTTGCTTTCTATCAAGATATTTGTATTCCTGCAGCATTTCATGGACCATGAACTGAAGAGCCTCTTCCTTTACGAGCAGCACAGAAATGCATTTTCACTTTGAAAATAGACTGAAAAACAAATATTCAACAGGGAAAATGGAAAGTCTGCTTCTCCTTTCTGCTCTGTATGTAAGGACAAAATTGTATTTCCCACTTTTAGGACTAAAACAGGCAACAGTGGATGGTGTACTCAACACTAATGTGCTTTTCCAACCCCTGACAGTTTGTTTCTTTTGTTTTCTCAACATTTCATTTGAGTTCTCTGAATTTATTGTAGAACATGAAGAAAACTGCTGAACTGTTGCATCTTCCAGACAGGAAAGCTTTTTCCTGTAGGTAAGGGACTCTTATTTACTATTCTAGTCTTGACCCATTATGTTGAAGCAATTTAAAGTAATAATGCTAAAAAAATGACCCTTCACCTACCAAGTAAAAAATATTCAATAAAAGTGAGATCAACCATAACTTCCAAGATCAATCCTCTAAAGATGGAAATTTCCCTTTGTCTACCCTTTGTATAGAAAATTGATTAACTTTTCATAAGATTGGCAAGTTTTTACTTGTTCTTTTGATTTAACGTCAGGAAAAAAAACGAGTGGAAAACACTTCAGCTCTGACACGCTTAGTAGATCTATGAATCTGACTTTAAAATACATTAAAGATTTAAATGGAAATAACATACCAATTACCACCGTGGTTAATAACTTTATATATATCCATGGCTGCAAAATTACATGGGAATTTCACTGTTGGGTCCAGAGGGAAAATATTGGATAGGGTCTACCAGCAGACAGGAGGCAAACCAGCTCTAAATAGAAGGGGATGGGCCATCTGTTGCTGTTGTTTTGCTCAAAGCAGTTCTGTTGTGGAGAACAAATGGGAGCAGCATGATGAAGGACCATCACCCCTGGAGAGACTCTCCTTTGGGGTGAATCCCTCTGCAATGAGCCTCCTAAAGGTCCACCTCCAGGTCTTAGAAATTACTTTTTACTGCAGCAGTGCAAGTTACCTGCCTTGAGTTTTTGCTTGCAGACAAGGTTATAGTGCTCGAGAGACTATTTTTCTTTTAAATAAAACAAAGCAAAGGCACAGCACCAGCTCATCCAGCAGTCAGAGGGAACAAGATCTCACCGCATCACCTTCAGCTCAGGCCATGAGCAATGAAATTGTCATCTCTGGGGGAAATTTAAAGTGGCAGAGAGCTTCAAAACAGAGAGCTAATGCAAATCAATCACAAATCTACCTAAGGAAGATGTAAGAAAAGTTCTGTTAAGACTATAACCAGGGTAATTAAAAATTGTTCATTACCTTAAAAAATGTCCCTTGAAATCTGGGTGGATAAACTGGTCTTGCAAGAGCACATAAAAATCATCTTGCTAAAGAGAAAAATAAAGAACTGGCATGCTCTACACATAACCTGTGAATCCTGCTGCTGTGAGAGCCCAGAGCTGTCCCACAGACATGTCCCCAACCCGGCTGGGACTCAGCCATGCTGCCACTAAGGGGCCCAAGACCAGAGCCACTCAGCCCAGGATTAAAGGCATTCATGTCTTATCTAAATTGTGCATTAATAGGCATTACTTTGTCTTTTGAGAGGTGATCGCACTGTCAACTCAGCCATGCTTATAGCCAGATTGTGTGGAGAATAGTTGGGTGAGAGGGCTCCTGCCTGAGGCTGAACTTATTCTGGTCCATCAAACTGTAGTGGGCTCCAGATGTTCAGGCACATTTACCGATTTTGATAACAGTGAGAATTAAAATAAGAGTAGTCAATATCTGTGCCTGCACTTGTGAGAGAGACCTGGGCTCCAGGCACATCTGCAAACAAAGCCCAGAGGAACTTCGAGGCAGACCTTACAGCACTGAGTCTGTGCTCCTTTGCAATGACAATGGCTTGCAGGCTGCCAAACCTTTATTTTCATGAGAGTTTTAAAATCCCAATAAAATAAGTTTCACGTAAAAAGGGCAAAAAAATTGGAGAGTAGAACAGATGCCACTATGTAAAAGCTGGCTTTGAATTCAGATAAAAGTGTTTCCTTATGGTTGCCACGTCTTTATGAAAAAATCATTGTCTTCAGAGGAAATACTGGATATATTCATAGCCCCAAGATCTAAGGGAATTTATGCTGACCCTTTGCATTGTACGGAAAGGATCGAGCATCATGTCAACAGCCTGAGGACTAAAATGTAGCACTGACTGTCCTGGACAGGAGTGAGCTCAGGGAGGAACAGGCTCGTGCCTGCAACACACTCTGTGTTCCCTGGGAAATAAGAGTGTAGATGAGACACTCAAGGGTGAACTTTAAACAACCTTGTCTAGTGGCAGGTGTCCCTGCCCATGGCAGGGGTTGGAATGAGATAAGCTTTAGGGCCCTTTCCCACCCTAACCATTCCATAATTCTATAAAGGAACAGCTTTGGAAGCTGGAATAGGTTCCAGAAGGGTCTGGTTTCCAAAAGGCTCTTAATAGGCATTTGCTTCTAATTCGTCTCATGGATGACGTAATGAAATGGAAAAGATATTTTACAGGACTGTTTTCCCAGGTCTGCATGTGCAAAGAGCAAGTTGAGGACACAGAGTACCCAGATCGAGTGCCTGGGATGGCTGTTTGGTTCCCTTTACCAATGAGATGAATTCCAAAAGCACAGCATGCCTGAAATTAGAAATAACAGTTTTTTCAAGCTCTTACCTTTTCTATCAAGTTCTGCTAATCAACATTTCAGCATCTGCCCAGGGATTTTAGAATAATAAATCTGTTGAAAAACATTCCAACTTTGCTGTC
This sequence comes from Picathartes gymnocephalus, assembly GCA_013390045.1. NCBI lineage: Eukaryota > Metazoa > Chordata > Aves > Passeriformes > Picathartidae > Picathartes > Picathartes gymnocephalus. The sequence continues at coordinate 133,699 of WEKY01031650.1, read as the reverse complement.
ACATTACTCTATGCTATTGCACAGTCCAGAAGGCAGGGCGAAGAATTGAGAGATTTCTGCCTAACTTACATGCACCTAAAAAATCTAAATTAATTCTCCCCAAGCTGACTAACTGGAAATACTTCAGAAAATGTCAGTTAGCAGAGCAAGGATTATTATCTGTTTTGAGGAGGATGGATGGGGCTGGAAAACTGCCATGTTTTTTGTTTGGAAATGAGCTTCAGATGTTTGAGATAACACTGACTCCTGGGAGATGCAGAGAGGCTCATTGACTGTGTTAGATTTCCCTCCTTTGCCTGCTGCTGACTGGACAGGTACAAATGACCATTCCCACACCAGTGCTGCTGCGTTACATTCAATTCACACTTTGAATGAAAACCCACTTCATAATTCCATTTTCACTGAACAAAAAACCCACCTGAGCCAGTTCAGAGCTGCTGAGATGCCCATCACTGTTCAGATCCAAACGCTTAAACAGCTCTTCAATGAGGAAGCGCTTCTGGGCTACTCTGTCCTTGGCCAGGCTGCTCGGCGGGCTCTGCCGGCGAGCCTGCAGCTCCAGCAGGATGCTCTTGAGCCGGCTGTAGTCTGCCATGCTGCAGGTCTCACCTGAGAGATAAGACAGCATTACTGGACCATGTGCATTTACTTTGATCTTTTCAAAGGACTGAGGTCCTAAAGGGAAAAATTAGGCACATATGTCTGCATATTCAGCCCCACTCAGCTCTGCAACTGAGGAGCTCCTTTAGTCATTACCTTTATTAATAGCTGGCAGATTTTCTAAATCCTGCTGTCAGGGATACTCTCCAGCATGTTATCTTCCAGATTATATAGGGCTTCTGTTACAGGCTTCCACACTCAATTTTGTAACTCCCACAAATATTAAATTGGCTCTATGCTTTTCTATATGAATAAATTTATCCCATAAAGTGAAAAATAAACCTGGGGAAGCTGATGTTTAAAAAGTTACACTAATGTAAATGGTATCTCAGATTGTCACCCTATGTCAAACATGGGGCTGATCTCAAGGAATCCTTAGAGGCAGCCTGAGGTGGTAGAAGGCCAAGGGAAAGACAGTGAGGAGCACAGGGCCGTGGGGAGCCCCTGCAGCTGTGGTGTCACTGCTGCCTGCTCCCATCACCCTGCTGCAGGCTGAAATAACCACTGTCCTGCCTCTGACCAGGGAAAAGGGTTACGCTCAGGGAAAAGCCCTCAAGCCGCTCTCCCTGAAGTGACTCTGGCTTGGCTGAAGAAATCAGATTGAACCCTCCTGACCCTGAAAGCTCATGCTGTGCTTGCAGCATCCAGCTCTCCCACAGCTCTTCTCCTCCTCAAGAAAACGCACCCACATGCCCAAAGTGGTACAAGAGATTATGACCCTTTTCTGCTCATCTGTTGTCTGGCAGAACTCAGCAGAATGAGAAATGGCAGCTGTCTTTTTGTGCAAATCTGTCTGCTTTCGTGCAGAGCGCAGCGGCTGGTGCCCTGCAGGAGCCTTGGAGCAGACCCTGGAGCACCCTCAGGCTTCAGCTGCCCCACACTCTGTGGGTATCAACCATACCCCACCAACAGCATCAACACGTTCAGCTGTCCTTATGTAATTTCCCTATAATGTAAATAGCCTTACTCTCCGCAATACTGGTTTTAAAATAAACTTTTTCTTTTAAATCCCATCAGTGATCCTGTTGGATTAAATCTAAGATTTAATCTTAAATCTAAGAGAACATGGTCCCACCTCAGTTTAAGGGACAATACACTTGTAGGTCAGCTCCCCAAAGACTCTAAACGTTATTCCTCTGAAAAATAACAGAAGACTCTGGCACACTGACAACTAATGTTCTTGTCCTTTTCTTGCTGAGCTGCAGCGTTTTGGACCTCTTGGTCCCACTCCAACCAAAACCCAATTAAAATTCCAGGTGGGAGGCATTTCTCTGATAGCAAACCAATCTACTGACAGGTTTGGTTTTTTTTACCCTTCCTATTTTGTGCTCACAACTTCAAAAGCACCATGACTTGAGAAGGTGAGAGAGGACACAGAGGCTGAACATGTGCTCACCAGTCAGGTCAGTGCCCTCCTGCTACATGAACAAGAACTGCAAGGTAAGGCTTATTTCCTACCCTGAATTCAGTCCTAACTAGTTTGGAGAGTTGCTGCTCAGGGATATTAAGCAGCTGATGAATTTTTCCTTCCCCCTAAACAACCTCCAAAAAGCACTGGGTCCCACATGGGATCAGTCTTGTTTTACAGAAAAAACAAGCCTATTCAGGTACTATTAGTTGTGTTTATTATTCTTGACTTCTTTATTCCCAACCATGTCATTTGATGGTTTGTGAAGGCAGTATTAAATTTTTTTTTTCACTCAATCACCAGCTTCTTAAAGAATAAAACCGATTACTGTATCCATTTAATCAAGCTATTCTGTCGTAAATACTGTTTTAGCTACTGCAATAATGTTTTTTCTCTGAGCTGGAATTTTATTTTCAGTCAAAAGTTAATCCCAGAAATGTATCTAGGGCTAATGAGGCTAGGGAAAGCTATTCAATTGTCTTCCACTTCTGTTTCTGCTTTGTGGTTTCCATTAGTGAGCACCAGCACAGCTACAGGCAAAGCACATGGTGACACCTGGGTGGGCAGACCCACTTCCACTGTGCTCCCCACAAGGACATGCCAAAGCAGTTCTTCCTTTACACCCTTCAGAAGTTTTGTTTTCAGCAGCTGGGACTTCTTTTTGCAGATATTTTCTCCTACTTGGGCAGGGCTTTCCCAGCCTTCCTCCCTCAAGCCCAGCCCTAACCCATGTCCCCAGGTGTCACATCTACATGGGGTATTTTCACACTTGCAGGGATGGTGACTCCACCACTATCCTGGGCAGACTGGAGTCAATCCTTTCAGTGAAGAATTTTTTCCTAATACTCAACCTAAGCCTCCCCTCGTAGAACTTGAAGCTATCTCATCTCATCCTGTCATTTCCTACTCGGGAGATCGACCCTCTCTTGGCTACAACTTCCTTCCAAGTAGTTCTAGAGAAGGTGAGAAGGTCCCCCTGCACCTCCTTTTCTCAGGCTGGACCCCCCAGCTCCCTCAGCCATGGTGTGAGCCAAGAGACAGTGATCTCTTTTCAGTGAATTACAACCCTCCTGGGTTCTTCCATGCTCAGAAAACAAAGCCACAACAAAACTGCTTTCCTTGAAAAAGTACACAGTGATCTGGGCTGCAAGCCAGCCCGAGGTAAATGTGCCCATTTGGGGGGTCACAGCCATGCTGCAGCTTCCAGGCAAGTGTGATGGGCACTAAGGGTGAAATAAAGGAAAGCACAGAAGGACAGAGCTGGTGACAGCCGCTGGCAGCAATTCCCAAATCCTGCTATAAACTCATAATACACTTTCCCCCATCACACTCTTGCTATGTTCAGGGTCATGGATCCAGCAGACCTCCATCCTGCTCAGCAGCATGAGGCCAGTCCATGGCAAACACATCAAAGAAAACCAGCAGTAAGACAATTATATCTCTTATTTTTTAAGTAAGTCCAGTTTCACATGTTGCTAACATATGCTGCAGGCAGAAAGTCATAAGGTGCTTCTGTGCCCTGTCAAATCTGGCCCAATTTATCTCCACTTCCTTCTGGAGAAAATCACACTCCCCAGCTCTGTTGCAAGTGGACCCCAAGCCTCTCTCCACAGTGTGGATGTGACGGACTGCATGGATCTCACACCTTTGCACGTTTCCCTGACGTCCCACAAATCTGAGGGCAGAAGCGGCTGGTCAGAGCCCAGCAGTGCTGAGCTGTTTAGCAGCACACAACACAGAAAAGCAATAAAGTTCTGCCCCACGGTGTGAGACTGATAATTTGCTCCTTTGACTGAACTAAAAGATCGATACAAGAATGCGTCACAACTGTAATATATATATGCATGTAAGTATATATGTATAATTTATATATTTATTCTTACTGTAGTGGGAAGAACAGATGGAAAACTACTCTAGGTCAGTTGAAGTACTCTGACCTGAAACTATAACTTTATGCTAAGTCTGACCAAAGTGTTGGCTCAGAAATTATCTATGCTTGGGACATCTGAGCTGATGTGCTGCTGCACAACCCAGACCTAATGCTATTTATTTCAAACAAATTACAGCACTTAAGTGACCAGAAATGGATGCTGGGAGCATCCTAGAAAAGACACTGCCTGCTCAGCCAAGTTACAGAGGAGACACATTCAAGCAACTAGAAACATCTGGAAAGCCAAAGCCAAAGACAGCAAGATTCTTCTGAAGCAAGATCCTTCCCCTCATTTATTAGGCATTATTATTTCATCTCTAACCTAAATTCCTTAGAGACTACTGACACTGAGCTGGTTTATAGGTTTTGGAGAGCAAAGCTCTGTATTTCCTCTCCCCTCCCGCCCTCTCCTGCTGTCCTGACATCTGTAATCTTCTTTACACTGTGCCAAGGATCTACCAACTTTATCTACTAAATACTGTCTCTTTAGGCTTCTGTCACCTCTTGTTCTGTTCTTCCAGGTATTACAAACACGACTGCTAAGCAAAACGAATGTCAGAAAAGCTGTCTGTGTGCCCTCTCACTTACCCCATTCTTCTCTCTCTCTGCTGACTCCCCCCAGCAGTTCCCTTTGCAACACAAGCTCATCATTAGCAGTTTATCTCAGGCTGCTCTCCTTGGTAGGTCTTGTCTCTCAGCTTGGTTTCCTTGTTAGGGCTTCCTGGGGACTTGGATTCTGCTCACAATTTCAGCCTGTATTGGTAGGTTTACGTTGGATGTTAGGAAAAGGTTCTTCCCCCAGAGGGTGGCTGGGCACTGGACAGGCTCCCCAGGGAACGTTCACAGCACCAAGCCCGACAGAACTCAAGGAGCATTTGGACAATGCTTTCAGGCACAAGGTGGTATTTCTGGGGTTATCCTGTGCAGGGCCAGCAGCTGGACTTGATGATCCTTGTGGGTTCCTTCTAACTCAGGATTTTCTGTTTCTATGATTTCAGCTGACCACCACTGCTCTTTAGAGATGGGTTTTGAAGGGTTCCTTCCCCTCCCTGTTTCTGAACATCAGAAATGCCACTACATATGTTCCAGGTGCCTGTGTGGTACTGCCAGCTGACCCCCTGTGTGTACTCAGGCACCATCCCCACCACACAGCTGGGGAATCAACATGCACAGAGACTCCCATGCAAATTCTCCATGAGCTAAATCTGCTATTTTGTCATGCCCCAAACTGATTCTCCAATTCCAGCCCATTATTTCCCCCTTCATGCTGGGGAAGATCTCCAAAGAAACAAGCCCTTCCTATCAGTTTAGAGCATTTTCAAACCCAGTGAAGCCTGGAATTGTTTGAACTAAAAAAAAAAAAAATAAAAAATAAAAAGAGACAGGGAAAGAGAAACAATAAAACAGAAGAAGAATAAAATAAAAATCCAGCATATGAAGGTCTGATTGCTAAAATGTAGCAAACAACTGTCACATTTACATGCTCTGCTCACTCCAAGCAATGCTGCTTCTTGCTCTGTTTTGCAGCAGCAACGTAATTCATCCTGTTTAGTGCTTCTGCATGCTTTGGCAGATAAAATATTGATCAGCCTGCCAAGAAACACAGAATGCCATTCTGTTTTTATGTCAGAACTCAGTAATGCACTACATTTATCAAGAGCATCCTCCCTGTGAAAGGTCAGTGGTGAATGTGGCTAAATTGTGATGACAGATCATTAATCCAGCTCTCTCAATAACTGTCCTCTTTAAAAATTTTACTCCTAGTTTCTGTGAATTGCTGCAGGTTTTCACACTTGGATCCCATAGCAATCTTCAACCCATTTCTGAGTAAAAGCAGGAGGAACAGCAAGGCTGGAGATGAAAGTGTCCTTCAAAGGAATGCAGGGTACAAAATAAAAATAAACTGAGGAAGTGCAGAGCTTGCTTTGATGGGGAAACTAATCTCCCAGTGAAATATTACTGTGCAAGGTGCCTTACAATACAATGATTAGTTGAAATGTCAGTACTTCTTTAAATATCAAAAACGATCTGAGAACACCTACAGAGCACCAATCTCCGAGACCTTGGTGTGCAGATCACCTGACAGTAGATGTGAGCCTGAACACACACAGAAGTCTTTAGAGGATTTGAGTCCCACTGGTTCCTGAGCTATTTTTCAGCAAAACTACACGGGCTGCAAGAATGGCAGGTGGCACCTGCAGCTCTTCCTAAAATCCGTGAGAGAAGCTGTGCAGCCATTAGCATCCAGGCTAAGTATAAGAGTGTGTGATTATCAAGACACACGTAAGAAGGCATACAAAGAGATTCAAACTTCTTGTGACCCTTCAAAAACTCTCCAGAAGTTTCCCCTGAATAGCATCTCCATACAGCAGGAGCACAGGTACCAAGTCCATATGCTCTCAGATCTGGGCTCCAGCTCTTGAAAATCTGCACCTGTGCTGCCAATGCCAACACAGGATTAGCCCCAGTGTGTTATCACTGCAGGTGAGACAGGGCATAACAACCTGGCATCCCACACAGAGCTGCCAGCCCCCTTTGGTGCCTGGATCCCACCATCACCTGCCTGAAATCCACCCACCACAGCAGGACAGTGCTCCTGCCCACTCTCCCCACGGGCGAGGATGATAACAACCCAGTACAAATAACCCAGCACTGAAGGGGGAACTCCAATGGCACTAATTTTCAAGGTAACCCTTTACCACCACCATATGTGGTAATAAAGAGCAGTTGGGAGCAGAATGAAGAGTGTCATTTCTAAGGCAGGAGGCATTGGGGGTGTCATTTTATTTGACAGTTCCTCTCAGACCATGCTGACTATTTTCAGCTGTTCCTATGGCAGTATTCAAGCTCCAGGAAGAAATTCAGTGCAGGAGATGAGAGCACTAAGCTTTGTTTTCTCATCCCTATCTATAGGACAAGAAAGATGTGGTTACTAAAAATAACATTTCTAGAGAAAATTAAAGGGGTTGGAGAAAAGTTCTGTTTTCAAAACAGCCCTTTCCCTGTGTTTCATTCAGGCTTTATCTGGCATTGTTAGAAGGATCAGAAAATGACTAAACTAAAATGTTACAAATTTATTTCTGAATGTAGCTCCTTAATTCTTGTGCCATTTATGGCAAAATTCCTCATCAGCATGAGACCATTTTCCTGCATACAATATGAAAGTGTTGGCATGCTGAACAGTGGATCAGACTGCTGAGCCTGAGTGAGACATTATGTGAACTCTTTACCCCAATGATCTGTTGCCTCATGGCCTGTTTGACTTGACAGAGTAAGTTTACATGGGGACAGGAAAATTAAAGATGACTTCAGTTCTTCAGGGGTCTGCATGCAAATTCCCATTCTGCCATGCAAATTTTTTATCTGTCTCTTCCTATCTATCGTCCCCTTCCTTTAATTGCTTGTTTCTGCACATGCATGGAGAGTTTGGCTGGACTTTCCTCCTGATTTTGCTGTGTGGTTGGAAAGAAGAAAATAACTGCTTTTCTCAACAATTTACATGAACAGACTCCTCTGAGCAAGTGCAGCTGCAGAAGGACAACATCAAGAAACCTTTCTGAAATTGACAATTTCTTCCAATTTAGAGATATCTGTGAGCTTTGAATCTTCCCAACCCAAATTTTTACAGGCTGTAAATACTACAGGTTGGATATTAGGAAAAAATTCGCCATTGAAAGAGTGGTTAAACATTGGAACAGGCTGCTCAGGGAAGAGGCAGAGTCATCATCCCTGAAAGAGTTCAAAAAATGAGCAGATGTTGCACTTTGCAACGGGATAGTGGTAATGAGGACATTTGGCTGAAGGTTGGACTTTATGATCTTGGAGGTCTTTTCCAACTTAATGATTCCGTGATTCTATACAAGGTCTGAGCAAACCAATTTAGGATGAAGAGAAATTAACCCAAATCTTACTCTATAAAAATCTGTGATAACAACCATTCAACTTCTGATCATTCAGAGAAAGCTTCCTATAAAATACCAAGCTGTGTTCTGCAGCAATTACACTGCACATAACCCCAGTGCAGTGTTCCTATGCCACTGGATAATAACACAGGGAGCGTTCTGCTGCCTCCAAACATCACTGAAGACCATCAATGTGCACAGAGGAAGCCACACACCACAGATGTGACATTTAGGCAACGCTGCTAATTACATCCTGTTCCCTCACAGCACTACCTGCCTGCCTCCTTTACACACAGCCGAGCCCCTCAAAGGCTGAGTACCTATTTTATTCTTGATTTGAATTTACAAGTTAAGTGAAACTCTGGTTAAGTTCCCGCTAAGAGGAGCAGATGTTTAACATCATGCAAATTCATGAACATCCCTCAGTTGCCTCTGCTGAAAAAATTCAATTAAAAATAAAAATCCAAACTTGCTTATCTTAGGGATGTGTTTCAGCTAATAAGATGTACATTTATCAGGTATCCATATATAATTTAGCAGCAACGGGGAGCTCACCAAATTCATCACTGAAAGGAATGGAATATATGCCATGAAGTAGATACTATTAAACAATAGACATTTACAACCTGGAAGAGTTAAAGCTTGCCTCAGTGTATATTTGTTTCAATATTTCATTTTATTACAAGAAAAAGCACCCATCTATTACTCTGTGAGTTTTAAAAATATATTAAAAACTTACAGCATGAGAATATTAATTCCCAGTTCTATAAACAAAAACTCTATTCCTACCTTAAACAATTACCTTCCAAACTGCATAAAGCTAAATGAATCGTATGCCTCAGCCCCAAATGCACAGAAAGAGATGGATGGATCTGCAGTCTTTCTTGGGAAGCCTAAGAGCTACAACTTGGTTTGCCAAGTCCAAAGGCAAGTTCTAGATTTGTGTCCTGCCTGGAAGGGAGCAGGAGCAACCCTAGGGAGGGAGGCAGGAGGGAGGAAGCCTGCAGGTGGGAGAACACACGATAAATGTAATTTATCAAGTGCCTATCACTATCTAGGCAGCATGCCACAGATTTATAGATTTTTAAAGCCAAGAGGGATTATGTGCACACTCTGACCTCCTGCACCAAATTCAACAGGATTTTCCCTGCAGCAGCTCCATAATTTGTTTGCTCTATAGCACACCACACAGGAAGGCTTCCAGCCCTGATTTAAGCATCTAAGAGCAATTTTTCAAATGATTACTTAGTCTCAGTGGGAAAATGTACTTTATTTTTAATTTGTTTAGCTTCAATTTCCATCCACTGAATTTTGTTCGACACGTATCTGGTACATCAAACTGTAAGTCTCATATTCCACATGTCACTATCCCAGGTCTCCTCTGCTGTTGTGCTCACCTCATGTTATACCTGTTCTCTGTGAGGAGCTGTGGGATACAATGGCTCTCACTAAGGCAGCTCACATTCTGAATGACTGGGTTTTCTCTCTTTTCTGGGAATTTTATCCTTCCATGGTGAGCAACAAAATGACCGTGGCCATGTCTGCAAGAACGTTTGGCTTCTAGTCAGCAGTGGGTGGCTTTTCCACAATTCAGTGCCCACTCCCTGGGCTGGCTCAGACCCTCCCTGGTACTACAAGGCAATGCTGCACTGCCCACAAAGAGCCCACACACATTCCCAGACCAGGGATTTCCAGATGATTTGGTGGATGATTGCTCGCATTCCACCAGGACATCTCTCTCAAAGATCCACTCAGCATTCCCAAAAACTATATAGCATAAAGGATATGGAACTTATAGCAGTGCATGGGCTGGGAAAGCACAAAAGCAAACAAGGCCATTCTGATTGTATTTGCTGCCTGCTGAGTATTAGCTGTTATTTTTGTGTTAAAAAATTAAAAATTATTGTCAAACCAGAGGGAAGAGGGAAGAAACAATGTCATGAACATCAATGCAGATGAAGTAACACCATGCAGTCAAGGCAAACAACTCGTAACTCCTATACCACATGTCTCAACTATTAGGTGAGTGTAAATATAACAGAAATCCAGAGTGAATTATGCATGAGTCCTATACTGAAAACTGGCTGTTTCTAATGATTAATTTACTCACAACACAGCCCGCTCTGCTATAAATCTATTACTCCACACAGAGACGTGATCTTACACACTCAACTCTGTGACTGTTGTGTACTCTCTCTAAATTACATTTTGTCTTCAGAGTGTGTTCTGCTTTTTAAAGGCTATTAAGCTAGATTAGTGATGCTGCATCCTGAGGTGCAGACAATAGAGGAAGGGAACAGGAGAGGAAAATGTCCCTTATACAGGTCTTTTAATAATAACAACAAAATTAGCTTAAGAATGTCTAATTAGTTAGGATCCCAACCCAAAACAAACAGCATAATGAATTGCTCCAGTGATTGAGAAACACTGTATTGAAAGAGCCTGGGAAGACTGAGGTTTTTATAAAGGGTAAGAAGGAGAAGAAAATAAGACAAGAGAGGTGACTGGCCAGGTGCAAGGTAGGTGCTGGGGATTCTAAATCAGACCCATAAGGGATACTGCATAATACTGCTTTCCAATATGGAAAACAAAACAAAACGAAACAACCAAAAAAAAGTATTTGTGAAAAGACACACTCCCAGATAGCAACAGCTGAGCAGCACTTCTGAAGACAGGGGTGTTCTCTATAAATCCAGACTTGAATTTCTGTTTCATCACTTCATCAAATCAAAGGCAATTAAAGGCAAACTTACTGTGTATGACTGACATCTCCATTTGTGTGATGTGTACTGCCTGGGGTCAAATCATCCATCCCAAAGCCCTGATGCTCCGTGTGCTGCTCCACGGCAGCACAATGGGACACTCCAGGAACCTCCACGCTCAAGTCGGTACAGAGTGGTAAAACTTAACACCTTACTTTTAGCAAGAATTAACTGGATGGCATTCATTTTACATATTTCCTCATGCTTCTGCTGTAAGGATGGTTGGGTGACAGGTTTCTTTCCATGGGCTGCACCTTTGGGTCAGCAGCAATGGTAGAAAGGCTCTGATCAGCATGGTTTCATTGTGATGGGCTATGAAGGAGTATTTGGGGGACAGCTGTAGGTCAGCAGGGAATTTTGGGGTGTTGGGCTGTACTAATCTACAGACTTCTCCCCGTCCACGTCTGTCCAATCCATTTAAAGGCTCTGAGATAAGGCTCTTGCCGTGCTTTCAGAGAGCTCCTGGCGTGCATTTAAAGCCTAACGTGCTGCCAAAACCCAAACAGTAGAATAAACACAGCTTAATGGATCTGCTGGGACCCTTCTATCTGCACACACAGCAGCATCAGATGCTGTGTCAGTGATGGATTACAGCCTCAAGTACAGAGGCAGCGAAAGCAGGAGATGGACAAGAAGTTAGGAACTATCACCCTTGGCTTTATGCACATGGCCAGAGACAGGGAAAACACAAACCAAATACATCAAGAAGGGGAGTTGTTTGAAAGCCAGTAATATCTTTTGCAATGCATCTGCTGTAAGAACCAGTTTACATCTGATGCTGTGCTTTAGCTTAATTCTTTGCACCTGAGATTGCTATTTTTAAATGAAGGGAATTAACCTGTCTGACCATTAATGTTTGGGGAGTGCTGCTTTGTTAACTCTGAAGCCAAATCTTCCTGAGCCATCTGCAGGACAGAAATTAAAAAATTAAGTCTTTCTGGCCATTTGAAGCGCCTGAAACCATATATGACAAAACCACCTGCATCATGAACTGGAATAGTTAACCACTGCACAGTGATGATTAACTTCAATCACTCTTCAGCAGTTATGTGAGGAAGAGTCTTGGTCCATCAGTCTGAGTGTGCAGGAAGCCAGGCCTGGCTTTCACTGTAGCCAACTCTTCTTCCCCATTTCTATATGGAAAACGTCTTCACTACTTTAATGCAGACACCCTTCAATTTAAATTAACCAAACCAGCTTTTGTTAGATAAACAGGATGCTTGCTCATTGTGTCTGCTTCAGTTGGTGATGCTACACAAGCTGCAGTTAGACATTTTACAAACCTCTACTTTATTCCTATTAGAGAAAGCAAAATTGCCTGGATTCCTCTGGGAAGTAACCAATGCTCACTTTTTTATGGCTGATGGGTACATCTGTCAAATACTTCTAGATAGCAAATGTGTTATTTGAAAGCTTTAATAAACGTTAACGTCCTCCGGCACCAATGTAAATTTTGCTGATTCCGTTCTGCTCTGAAACACCTTTCCAAACAATTCACTGGCTCTGCTGTCAGAAGGAATGCTTCACTATCAACTCAGTGCTTGGAATTTCATGAATCTGATTCCCTGGAAAAGATATTTTTCATTTTTACGGTCTGGTGTCTTATCTGTATGAAGTATGCACAGGAAAAGTGGCCAGCAGTGTGTATTACAAAGGCTACTGTGCACCATCCTGGGTGATGGACGCAGTCAAGAACATTTTTTTCTTTTTCTTGGGTATTTGTATACACAGGATTTCCCTGATGCCCTCTTGGAGACACTCTTGCTTCTACCACGAGACCACAGGATCTGCCACAGGACAGCTTCATCCTCTACCACAGAGATTTTTCAAGCAATTCTGAGCCCACTGCCTATGGTTACCTGTTCTCTCAAGAACACCCCTACTCAGAAGGTGTGTGATGTTTACAACAGGAAAAGCAGAGGGTATATGCACACACAGGAAAGTAGTTCTCATGACATTTTCAATCCAAAACCAAGAGGAAAACACCATAATTCTCTCCAGACTGTGTGTCCTTCCACATCCTCAAAGGCATTCGGAGAAATCCTCTGCAAAACACTGCTGATTTACAGCACTTCCTCACCTTGCCCTTGAACTGTGGAGTCTCCCATATCCTCTTGCTCAGCACTAAAGGACAACACATGTAATTACAGCAAGCAGGAGTATTTATTATTGTTAAGGATGTGTGTAATGGTCTGATAACCACGTGCTGTGCCTGTTCTTCACATGGCATTAGGGGACCCCTCAGCCATCTCATTAGCAGACCGTAACATACACCCTAAAGGGCATTACTGCAATTATAAAATGTTAACTTCTGAAGAGGAAAACATGCACAAGGGAGAGAAAGTACTTCTAATGAGGAAAGGTAGCATTAAAGAGGAGAAAAAAACTTCACACAGAAAACTCTTATTAAATTTTCCAGAAACAACAGATTAAAGGGAAACATTTACAACATGCCCACGTAGATATGAGTCTACCTACTCCTCCAGAATTTAATGAGGTCAAAAGCACTCCATTTAGTAGATATAAAGGTTTGCAAAAGAATAGTTGGATTTTTTTTATTGTAATCACACACATATATATAGGATCATACACCTATGGCACTCCAGAAACCAACAGTCAGTCTCCCATTATAGAGAGTCAAATTGTGCCAGTTAGTGACACAATGGCCCAGCTACATAAAGTGATAAATCCAATTCTTTCCATGTGACAAACATTGCAGATGAAGACTCCAATGCCTATTGCACCAACCTGACCAAGCAACCAGAGCATTCAATGCAACCTCTGAATACATCTTGACCTGCCTATAAAAGGCAGCTGCAGCATTTACAATTCTGAGGGCTCCAACAGAGAGAAAAACACAAATTCACCTACTCTAATTTCCCACTTACACCACAAACCCACATCACTGCTTCTTGTCCTCTCCCATTGGAGCCCAGGCAACAGAAACAACAAGCTTTGTATTTCTACTCTAAATCCATGTTTTGAACAGCAAATACAGCAGATCAAGCAACAGCATGAATAAATAAAAGCTCACCAATGCTACAGGCTGAATTTTGGGGATGAATTCCTCTCATCTTTCTTTGTGGGATTTTTTTTTAATATTTTCTCTTAAGCACTATAATGATGGATGATGAATGGGACAGTTATCTGAGCACTGGAAGTGCTTTGCTACTGACAAGTCAAATAACCTTTCTGCGGTTCAGGGTACCAATTCTGCAGTAGATCTGTTGGAGGCCTGTCAAAGATAACAATATCCCCACACCAACTGTTGGCAGTGGGATTTTTCATTATATATGTCACTAAAGTACGGAGGGAAGCTTTTTACCACAGAAATAAGGGGACGAAAACATGTTTTTCCTGAAGATTTTCAGCACTGAAAGTGACATATTCCAGGGTAAAGCCTGAATGACAAATCACTGTGTTTTGATCCATGAGAGCACTACACTGAGAGGGAATTAGCACAGTTTAAGAGCTGGGACAAAGGGAGTGATGGTCCCGAGGGAGTTGCCTGCCCAGCCACAGCACTGGCGTTGGCGCTTCTGTCCCTGTCTTGCAGGGCTTCAGCTCATGCTCTGCCTCAACAGGCTCCCTCTAGACCTCCCTAAAGAAAGGGGGTCCCCAAATTTCCACCTCTCATATGGACAAGAAATGCCTCCCCTATGGCAACACACCCTCAGCATCAGAGAGGGTTTGGGGGTTAGAAAAGAAAGAGGAAAGAAGATGAAAGCATATCTCTAGTTTCTCCCAAAAGAAACAGTTTAAGCCATTTATAGGATGGCCTTCAAAACAGTTTCCATCTTAACCCCTCCCTGCCCAATCAGCACTGCAGCAGACCCCCAACTATGAATTTGTTTCACATCCCAGGAAATTTTTTCATTTCATTCTCTGCTCTACATTCCTAACACTCAGTATCTATTTCAAATGCATTAACTATAACACAAGTGACAGATCCAAACAATTCATTCTTTGGCTCCCAGGGCTCTGATGAACTGACATGACTTTGTGCCCTTACGCTCATAGTAACCATGAAGTCTCACAAGGGTTTGGGTTTATTCCCAACTTACAGCCAATCTTCATTGCCACAAATCCCACCTAGATGTGTCCAAACAGCACAGGACCCAAATGACACTCAAACCCCTGGAGAGGATAAAACTCTGAGATTTATTACAGTGGAGATTAAAATTCAATATGGCAGCAGAGCAAATTGTTAAAATGCTGCACAGCTTTAGCTGCTCTTTGCTCAAAGAAGCAGTTAGATAACAGTAAGTTGGATTCAACAGAGTTTTATTGACATCAATTCTATTTGGTGAAGGCTCTAAAGGAAGAATTGATGCTTACACCTTACACTCCCAGAAACTGGGTACCCAAAGTGATTTTCTTTCTTTTTCAGGAGACTAATGCAGCTCAACCTGCAGCATGAGGCACAAATAAGTCACTGCATTGCTGAGTACCTGTGCTGGCATTACAATGAGAGCAAAGGTCTGGATACCAAGTGCTCTGAGGAGGTGATGTAGTTAAGTTTTATGTAAGGAAGCCGTTCCCCCTCCTAGCAGGTTCTGTAGGATAATAAGGCTTGTTGACAACATGCTGGTTTTCTCAGTGAAAACCTTCCCATATCATCTAGGTCTCTTGCTAACACACCTTGCAAAGCCTCAATGATAATGAAAGTCAAATCAGTTCATGCATGGTCTTGCACAAATGCTTTTCTCCTTGTCTTTAGCACCACACAGAAAATGAGTGAAAGTTCCTGCTCTGGAGGGTGAGCTAAGGAATTTAATGCTGGGCCAGTCCCTCAGTCATGTCAGGTCTTTCTCATACACCATGTGGTTTTGTGATGTACAAACTAAGATCTATCATTCTAGTTTCTTCCTCTAGGCTGCTTGAAACGTGACAAAAAGTAAAAATAAGAATCAATGTTCACACTGTAATTAAAAGTTAGCCAAACCACGTGGAGTGATGAAATCAATTGCACACCATTGCCCCCCATCAGCTTACAGCCCTGCTCAGCTTTTACCCATCTCAAAACCACAGCAGGCAATTAAAACAGCACCGGAAGTCTCCCACCTCCTTATCACTTTGCCTTTAAAGGAAGTGAAAGTTAACATATTCATGCTGCAATTACAGGGTGATCACGGTTTTCTCCCCTTGTCTGCCTTTTTTACAGAGGATTGCTCCCACTCTCTTCATCCCAGTTTTACCACGGGGGAATATCACTGAGTTTGCTGAACTTAGTCTTCATTTGCAGCACAGAAAAGATAACTGGAATCAAAATCTGTGTTTATTTCAAGATCTCTTTACTGCAGCCAATAAAAACAAACAAACAAACAAACTAACTAACTAACTAACTCCATTTCCTGTGTTTAATTTCCAGCCCATGTAAGATACAAGTTTGGCAATTTCATCTCCCTGGGCTGGAATGGCCTCTGTAAGAAAAACAACACAACATTCAGACCACTATTTGATACCTTTGTCTACACCCACATCAACAGCAAGAAAACAAATTAACCATTCCCTCTGTTGGCTGATGCCCTCTGATAAGCAGTGGCCAGTCACATTAATAGGACAAAGCTCCCAGCCCAAACTTATTCACGCAAGTAAAGCAACCCCTTGAATTTTGGTCTTTTTAATACAATGGCAGCGAAATATCTGAAAACTTTTGAAACTAGTATTCTAGAATTTCATGTTTCATATGCTAGAATTTGTAAAACCACAAGATGTTTTGAACTGCAATCACTGAAGTAGAAAATATATCTATGGCTGTCAGATAAATTTATTTTCAGCTGTGAAAAAAATATATTGCTATCTCACATAAGGCAGTATCCTGGCATTCCAAATATACCAGCCAATAGCCCATTGGTCTAATTCATATTTCAAAGATATTGCAAGTGACCCATACATGAAATGCGATTGTGGTATTTGTGAGCAGATTTGTAGCAGTAGTGTAAACCCACTGACTTTTATAAAAAAGAAATAGAAAGATTACACATGTGGATCTCTGCTAAGGGGTGCAGAAGGTCACCAGCAAAGCCACCTATGCAGTCGGAGATGTTTGTACCACAGACACAGTGACAAACTACAGAAATGCATTCCCACACAGTTGTTTCCTTGCAAATCACTGTGCCCACCACTTCTTACCTCCCACATCCATGGGAAACACAACACACAACACCAAGGCCTGAGAAAACCAGCAAAGGTCAGAGGAGCAGCATCTTTAATACTACTCATTAAAATGTGATCATTGTTTGCTATGACACACAAAGAACCCAGACCGTTCTCTGGCTGTGCCACTCCTTAGGTCACCTTTTTTCCATGCCTTTGAAAATCTCATTTAGTCCTTTTGACTTCCAGTTCATTCACTCCCTTCTGAAAGAATCTGCTGTTCCCTCCATACATCCAGACTCGAGGAAACTGTTAGAGGAAACCTTGAGCATTTGAAGCTTCACAAAAAGCCAGTCCCAGAGCCTTCCAAACCCTGCCCTGACCCTGGAAAGCCATGCATGGTCTCCTCCTGCTAATGAACAGCCTTTCCCTGCAAGGCTTTATTGGGATCTTTTGTCTCAGGAGCTTTGTGGCAGATTATGGCATAATTGCTTTCTTACTGATATTCAAATGTCAAAACTTTAATTCATTACATCTTACAAAAGAATTCAATTTTCATGTCAGGTAGAAGATCTCCATGGTGTTTCAGGTTCCCTACCCATGGCAAGGGGTTGGAATGAGATGATCCTTAAGGTCCCTTCCAATCCAAACCATTCTGTGATTCTTTGATTCTAGGTTAAAAGACATTTTAAGAAAGTTATGCCTGAACTTTAAAAAGAAAGCCCATTGTTAGAAACCAGAGACACAGAAATCAATTTGTTTTCCCAGTTTTATTAACTCCTCAAAAGTCATTTAGGAAGGCTTTATCTGAGAAGGGGTTATGCTCCACGAGCACACTTTTTCCATGGGCACATATTTGTAATTGAGGGTGGTGTACTAACACACACTCGGCTAATGTCTCATTCCACGGTGCTTCCCCTCCCCACATGCTCCCTTGGCGTTCCTTTGCAAGGGAGGGAAGCAATGAATACCTCAGATAAAAACCAAATAGCACCGTTCAGGATGGTGATAATGGCACACTTAAAACAACACCTGGCAGAAGTACCTGCATATGGGGCAGAGACATAAAAGGAAAGACTGCAGCTACAGTATTTCCTTCAAGGAGTGAAATGCTGACAAAGTACAATTGCAGGAGCCCTGGCACTAAGAAGGTTGACAAATCAGGACACTTTCTAAAGAAGGATGTCACCAGCAACATCCTCCACCATTCCACCACGATGGCACTGTTGTGAGACAGTGTCAAGCCTAGTGGAGGTTGCACTAGTAAATAAAAAATGGGAGCAGTCTTCAGCATCGAGCATAAAACTAATCCCTTGGCTCCAAAGTCATCAGCTATTGCTTATCTGCACGTCAGCTTTTCTAATACACTGCCTATAAGCTTGAAAATACCCCAAATCTGCATCAAGAGGTAGAGGGGAGAAGGAGTTGAGGCCACCTTTTAACAACACTTTTTCACAGCCATTAGGAGACTGCCTTGCACTATGAGACTTCAGTTGAAGGTTATTTTACAAACATGAAATAATCAGCTGCATCTCTTAGATAGAACCTGGAACATACATTGATCTATATGGCTGGGATTATTTTTATTCCTTAGAAGTTTAAATATGAAGCTTAACTAAATGTCACTGAAACACACATCATGATTCAGACCATGGAGACATTAACTCCATTATTCCTCCTATCTGCTAAGGCCAGAACTGGGGCTGGGGAGCATCATGACCTAGAAACTCAGGAATTCTTTAATCTAAACTATCCTGACCTTGGTGGCAACACATGGCCCCAGATTCAACCATCTCAGCAGAGCACGGGTATCGTGATAATACCTTTCTATACATTTACGTACATAACGCACACACAAGGACACAGTGCAGCACCAGCAGGGCCAGACTCTCCGTGGGTCTGAGCCAGGAGGACACAGGAGCTGCTTGCTGGCAAATTCAGCACTGGTAACCTTACGGTCAAAAATCGTGCCCGAAACTGTGTCAGCCAGGCCCCTAATAGGTGTGAAGCTTGGGACATACATCTGCTTTTGCAAGTGAGCATCCACTGCACGGGAAAGCTTATGCTCTCAGAAACACACAGTCCAAATTAGAAAATAAAAATCCTAGGAATGGAATTATATTGCTCTTCCCTTAATGCTGTATCACAAGAGAAATATTAGTATTTTCTGTGGGAAAAGAAAGGCATCTAAGAAGTCAGAGCCAACAGCTTTCAAAACATCCCCAGCACCTGGTTTGGACTTGTTTGCTTCATTATTTTCTTTCCCTTTGCAATGTGTAAATGGTGTTCTTCAGCAGGGATCCATCACTTTCAGCTCATTCAAGCATGTAGCTATACTCATGCCATGGAGAGATGGTCACATTGTGACCCTTCCAGCCTTAAACTCTCCTAGCCTGAATGCTGGCAATACCTGGAAATGGACGTCTTGGCAGAAGAACTATTTATGTTTCATACTTGCTTTAAATGCAGAGCCAAAAGAAATTTCCTTTCATTAAAATATATAATTAGAGGTTCTTTTTAAACATTGGAAAAAAAAAAATCTGTCTTGTTTTAGATGAAAAGTTTCTGCTTCTTTGATTTGAAACAAAAAGCATCTGTTTTGGCAATCTCCCACCACAATCACACATCAGGTGTTAAAAACATCTTGAAAGGCACAAAATTAAATGAAACACATCTGGAGCCAATTTGGACATGTATTTGTTTTCTAAACAGTATTAAAATTCAAATCAGTATCTTGAAATGACAATATAAGCACATCAAAGTCAATAGAAATAATAAGAAATGGCCTTATTCATACCATGATTACTGTCTGTATATTCTTACCAAAATAATGGTGATTGTAACTCCTAAATAACTTAATGGAGCTAACAGATCACAAAATCAGACTGAAATTAAAACTAAATATAAAGGCAAGTCCTTCAGTGACTCTATCCAGCCTTCCTGTAAGAGGTGCAATACTTCAAGATCCACCCAAGTCAGGGCTACTTGGAGCAGACAGGAAACATCCTTTACTTCTGTAAAATCTATAGGTTATTGATTCCTCTTTAGTGCAATTATTCAGACGCAGCAAACATGCTAGTCTGTAAAATGCAGTCTGTAGAGCTGTGTTTGCAATCACAAGCTATGTTCTCTGCAAAGTCCCCAAAACATAAACCAGGTTTTCATTTGATACTGAGCACAGCACAAAGGCAGCGGCTCAGCGGGCCATGCCTGTCAGTGTCACTCTTCCCATCTCTGATACTCAGCAAGCAGGCGTGGAGTAAGCTCCATATCAACTCTACTCCTCTCCACCACCCTCCTCAACACTGCTCAACAGGCTGGTGCTGAGGAGGAAGAGGATGTAATTGGGGCCACAACATGGCACTGGGCCCACCACCACATTCATGTCCACATACACAGCCCCTGCCTCCCCCAGCTTGAGGCTTGGGGTATCTTCAAATCACCAGGAACTTTTCAGAGAGCTGCCTTTGGTTTTAGACAGTCACAATTTTTTTGGAGTGGAAAAAGCAGAACTCATGTGTTGAGTCAGTCCTGGTGGTTCAGGAGAAAGGTGTGATGCTGTCAAGTGCCCTTTCAAGGTGCTGGAGATGTTGAAAGCATAAAACAAATCAAAACATTCCCCAGTAAAAAAACCCTTTCCTGTGATGATGGCTCCTGATGAGGTTCAGAGCCAGCCAGGGTGCCAAACACATTAGAGCAAAACCTTCTCTGTCACAGTCCCCAGACCACACTGGGCTGACTGGAAAATAAATAGAGATGACTCAAGTTCCTAATTTGGTCTGCAGAAAACAGCACAGATAAAACAACGGGACAAACAAGAAGGGCAAAATTGCAGATAAGATAACAAAGTTTTGGAAAACGTCGTTGAGAGTATAGAATGAAACATGACAGATGTAGCTAATATTGCCAGAGATACTCTCTGGTGGCTGGATACTTCCTGCAGTGCTTTTCCCCACTGCTTACAAATAAAATATTAAATTAGCACAAGAAGAAAAAGACACAGTTCAATTAAGTGTCTGTTCACATTAATCCAGGGAGTTAAGACACGTAGGGATTCAGATGATGTGTGTGGACCAAGACAGACATTTCCCACCACAGCAGCTATAATAAAATGTATTTTAAAAATGCTCCAGTCTTGCAGGGTAACAAACTTCCAACAGTCATCCTATCGACACTTTTTCCTCCCAATTATTCCCAGAGATGTTGGGCTTTCCCTGGTGCAACTAGCCACCATGAAAAGACAGAGCATCCCCCTGACCTGGCCCAGCATCCACCCCTCTCTGTTGCTGGCCCATTTGTGCTAGGGCAGAGGGTTTTACAGATGCCAGAAATGAAGCAAAGCAAGGTCAGGAGGCTCTAGTGCACATACTAAAAAAGTCTTCAGAAAAGTCTGCTGTTCTTCCACCTTTATTTCCAATTCAAGAGCATCTCTTTTATACGGACAATGAATAAGGAGCCATATAGTAATTCACAGCTGCCCTTCCTGACATCCAAAACAAATCTGCCATTAGAGGAAATCGGATGTTGACTTCCAGGGCAGAAAGCAAGACCTTGTTAGAGGGTAAGTACAAAGGATCCAGAACCTTTGAAATGACCCTATCTTACTGCAAGGAGGCTGCTGGCACAGGCAGTGAACACTGTGCCCAAGGAAGAGCTAAGGCCAATGTCACATAAGACTTCCTAGTGCCTCCATGGCATCTTCCGAAAAACACACTCCATGCAGTCACAGTTCCCAGAGGACCTGGCATCTCTCTCTTTCCTAGACAGAAAGTGTTAAAAATACAGAATATAAAAATATTTTTTAAATTTTCTAAATAGGTAACCAAAATGCTATCTCTCTAGGGCTCACATTAATGAAGCAGCTGATATCCCTAGTACAGGCAAATGATCTCCTCATCAAAAACCCAAAGATAATGTCTGCCTTTTGAGAGAAGACAGAGTAACATCCTCACCATCTGTCAAGGATGAACTGCCCATGTCACAGGCTGACAAAGCTCTGTGCTGCCAGTGATGACTGAGGTCTTAACACTGGCACAGGTTGCCCAGAGATGTTGTGGCTGACCACTCCTGGAAGTGTTCCAGGCCAGGTTGAACAGGGCTTGCAGAAACCTGGGATAGTGAAGGGTGTCCCTGCCCGTGGCAGGGGGTTGAAACCGGATAGTCTTTACAGGTCCCTTCCCATCCAAATAATTTTGTGGTTCAATAATTAAGAGTACAAAAAGAAAGATTACACAGCAGCAGGACAAAAAAGGTGCTAAAATGAACAATAAAATGCAGAAGGGAAACCTGAAAGGCATTCTCAAAAAAATTAATTATTATGAAAATCTTAAAGACTGAAACACCATCAATCCAAGCTTTATAGTCATCTGATTAAGGTTTGCTGCATTGTATCCTGCAGAAAAATGGAAACAGTTATAGTCTGCAAACACATTCAGAAGATGATAACACGGTTTTGCTTTCAAAGATAAAGCAGGAAATAATTCAATTTAACAATCAAATGGGAGCTGGAGACTCACGCTGAGGCTGTCACCAGGGACAGAGGCGCCTGGCTCAGGCACTGATCTTTTGGAAAAGAGATAAAGTAAAATAATAATAAAAAAAAATCCAATCCTTCTATGCCTTTAAAAAGAGAGCATCCGTATTTCCTCAGCTACTGCTGCTGACACGACAAGTCTCCTCTACAAGGTGTGCCCACTGTGTCTAGACCAAAATTATAGAGAGGTGAGAGGGAATGAGGAGCAAAACATCTGTAGGTCAGGAGGGCCAGGACATGGCTTCCATCTGTCCTTCAAACTGCTTGTGGCCCAACATCTATCACTCCCCCTCTCAGGGCTGGAAAATCAAATGTAATGCAACCAAGCAGCTGTGCAGCAATAGCTACAGCAGAAACTGGATCTAGGACCAGTTCACAAAAAATTCTGTCCTTCCCTGAGGACATCCAAGAGAAGCAGAGGCCTTCCATCCCTCTTCCAGGTCCTGGCACCTAAGCTGGCTGGCTCCTCCTGTTCAATGGCACAAAGAAGAAGTTGTTCCCAGAGCACTGGGGCATACTGAGCTGATCTCCAAATCTTTTCACATATAATGGCTCTCTCTTACATAATTTCTCCGGTGTCTCACAAAATTCAGCTCCAGTCTTGACCTCCCACAGACAACCACAACAGGGTCTCAATTTTCCTGAAAACCACCATCCAGCTCTGCACTACTGTTGTGCAATTTGGTTGAAATCAGTCAGAAGGTTCATAACACATTAGAGAGCACAGGCAACTAGCAGAGACCACACTGCATCCGTGTCCAGCTATTGAAAACCAGCTGTGAATAATCCACAATATTAGGAAGACATTTACTTGAACAGCAGTGAGGCACTGGCACCTTACCCAGGGAAGCTGTGGATGCCCCATCGCTGGAACAAAACCAGGCCAGGTTGGGTGGGGATTCTGGCCACCTGGTCCAGTGAAAGGTGTCCCTGCCTATGGAAGAGGGGGTGGAACTAGATGCTCTTTGAGGTCCCTTCCAGCCCAACCCATTCTAGAATTCTCTGTATCTGGCCACTGAGAACCACAAACCAAGGTCACACCACTTTGAGTTCCACCTCCCTGCACAGAGCAGAGCACAAATTATTAAGAGACTATTGTTTCCAAGCCGTTCCTTGTACTGGTATCTCCCCTGGCAAACCAGTGAGATAAAAAGATGATAAGGATATGGTTTTCATATCAGTGTGTGCATTACCCTGTGCCTGCAAGGAGACAGTTATTGCTTTGTTTTCCACTTAATCCGGAGATATTATCAATAACTACATCTATTTGTGCCACCAGAAAACAATGGAGGGTCAGCCAGGGCTAACACTGAGCCTCTTCCATTGATTATCTATTCATGGGATTGTAAAGAGAAAGTCACACAGATGGGAAGGGAGAGCACTTCTCTGGATGTGATTAGAAAGATGCTATTTTCAAAATGACTATAAAACTGAACAGCAAGAGAAGATTGTACTTGATCAAAGAAATAAAAGAAATGCTACTGTAGCCATTCCTTCTGTGTTTCAGAACTCACTTTATTCACAAGAACCCACACTTTCCCCAGAGATTATGCATGCATGCCTTACAGATGCTCAATTCAGATTATCTAGAGAGATCTTTCTTAAAAATAAATCCAACCCAAGATTTTTTCAGAGTTTTTCATTCAGTGAAAGCAGCTGCAGGTTGGCACCACTCGAAGCACATGAAAAGCTGCCATTTCCCTCCTGAAACACAGAGCAAAATCCACAACACTGAGAGCAAAGTTGAGTTAAAACTGTGTTCCTTGAAAGATGTATCATACACATGAGATATATCTATTTTTACCCAGATTTAGCACTTGCATTCAAAGAATTGAAGTGTCCAAATCTCTTCAATAAAACTAGCTTTGCACAAAATGGGTGGGATTTCCTTGAGGGCTATCTTCCCATTTCCTGAACGCTTATTTTTGTTTGTTTAAAATCATAGGAGAGCTCGAAGGCAGACCACATCGAGAAACAAGGAGTCATTCAGAGAAGACTCTGAATTTTCAATGTAATATTTTAATTAACCCATAATTCTCTTCAAAGATTTTTAAAATAAAAGGATAGCTTTTTATGAGCAAGGTTACTATTCAGAAAATAAAAATATCATCAGACTTCAGATATATGCATGAATTTCACTGAACAAAAACATCTAAAAACAACAACAACAAAAGAAGCTATCACAAAACACAAAACAGGGTCAAGTGCTCTAAAATGAAAAACATTTTAAATCTTTACTTTGTTTTGCAAACAAAGGCAACATAGTATGAATAGAGATGGTTTCACTATCAGTAAAACCAGGCAAAGTTCTACAATCAAGCCAACATATTTATTTCTTTTAAAAGCTATTAGTAAACACCCCAGGGCTACCTTACAGTTCAGATTCACAGAGCAACCCGTGGCAACCCAGCCTTCCTCCCATCAGTCTACCAAGTAAGGTATTAACAGTTTGGGTGTTGATTAAGAAAATCAACAGATGTGACAATTGATACGAACAATCCTATCTATAAGACTATAGAATAGTCTGGGTTGGAAGGGACTTTTAAAGACCATCCAGATCCAACACCCCTGCCAGGGCCAGGGGCAGGGGCACCTTCCACTAGACCAGGCTGCTCCAAGCCTCATCCAGTCTCAACTGGAGCACTTCCAGGCATGGCAAGTCCACAGCTTCTCTGGGCAACCTGTGCCAGGGCCTCACCACCATCACAGAGAAGAATTTCTTCCTAATGTCTAACCTAACCCTGCCCTCTGTCAGTTTGAAACCATCCCCCCGTGTCCTGTCACTCCAGACCCTTGTGCAAAGTCCCTCTCCAGCTCTCCTGTGGCCAGTTTAGGTACTAGAAGGTGCTCTAAGATCTCTCCAGAGCCTTCTCTTCTCCAGACTGAACAACCCCAATTTTCTCAGCCTTTCTTCGTAGGAGAGGCAAAAAGCCCATCTGGCTGCTGGCAGTATATTCAGGTACACTTGAAGGGCTTCAATGCCAACTGGGAAGCCCAGCACTGCACAGATTTCATGGATGGAGCAGGGATGGAACCTCCCCACCTGATCAATTCATCATCAATATACCGCAGCACACCAAACCAGCTTTCAATTATTTCACTTTTGCCTTATTAGACTTCAAAAACAAATGATAAAACTGAAGAAAAACAGCCTCTACCCTCTGCCCACAAATATAAATGCATTTAACGGAAGACAGAGTCGTTCTGATCCTGCAAACATCCCCCCTGACATTACCAAGAGCTCCCTGTGCCCATCTCACAGGGACCAGAGCATCAGTGCTGCCCTTTTCATTTGGATAGGCCTTTACTCAATTAGACCCAAGAGCCAGGGAACAAGCTTTTTCATTTTGCAATATGCTCAAACCAGTATTTGCCCTGACACAGGTTCTGAATGTTCCCGAGCTGAGCGGCGGGCAGGGATTACGTGCTAATTGCAGTTACTCTCTCAGACACATCGCAAGACAAATCTTTATGACTAAAAGGTTTATTTCTGTCAGCAGTCTTGAGAGGGCTCATTATAAGTGATCACCAGATGTCACCAATTCCTCATAAAATACAAGAGAAAGAACATTTTTTTCCCAGCAAAAAACAACCCACAACCATCAAAGTGTAGCAAGAGCCATAAATACACTGTTCTGGAGTATCTTTAGCCATAGTTTAGATTTTCTTTTTCTGTTATACATTTAAAACAACACCTACTGAAAAAGGAACGAGGCATTCTAATAATGTCAGCGGTACTGACAAGCTCTCATGGACAGATACGGACTTCACCCCTGCCTCCCACACGATGATTAACACATCGACAGCAGCACACACAGCTCCAGCCCCCAGCACTGAGAATGAGCCCCCATCCAGGGAAATGGAAAGGACCAGAGGAAATGGCCTCAAGTTGCACAAGGGGAGAGTTTAGATTGGATACTGGGAAAAATTTCTACATAGCAAGGGTTGTTGAGCTTGGACAGGCTGCACAGGGCAGTGGTCACCATCCCTGGAAGCATTTAACAGATATGTGGCACTTGCAGCATGGTTTAGTCGTGGGCTTGGTAGTGCTGAGTTAATGGTTGGACTTGATGATCTTGAAGGGCTTTTCCAACCTCAGCGACTTTAGGAAGTAACATGACATTGCAACCCAAGAGAGCAAAAGGACAGCTGAGAATAGGATGTATCTTCATCTCTCTTTAAAGAAAACATGCAAGAGGGTCAAAAAAAGAAGGGAAAAAAAAAAAAGGAAAATAAATTTGTCACACAGACCTGTGTGCTCCACCAGGGGAATTCCCCAAGGTGAATTTATGACACACTGATGCAAATTAAAGGCAAACTGCCCTCTAAACATTCACTCAGCAACCCTGGTCACATCCTGGCATCACCTATTCTGGGGGGGTTAAGGTGTTTTCTCTTGCTAACTTTCCCCTGGCAATCTAAGTGACGGGCTTCCTGAGGTAAATGATACACTCCACCTGTTTATATCACTTTTCCCACTTTCAGGTCTCAAATGAGATTTGGGCACTCTTTTCATCATCAGCACAGGAAAGTATCTGAGTGGCTGCCATCCCAAATCCATCAGGACATGTGTCACTCATCCCTGGCGCAGTGACACATGCTGTGGGTATGCAGGCTGCCGCCCCAAGCATTTCATCTATTTCTGCCTCTGGGTTGCTTCAAATGAAAAATATTCTGTGCACAAACGGTGCATTGCTGCGTACAGAGCTGTCAGTTATATTTATTTCACAAGCAGTTTAAGACATGACGTGAACTGAGTTGCTGGTAAGATTTTACTATGAGCTATCAAAGACTTAAGCAGACACCATCTATAACTACTCGCTTTCATCCTCACCCCCACTGACTCACACTCCCTGTTCCAGCAGCAAGCACAGCCACAGCTTCCAAATCCCCCCGACTGTCTGCAGAGCCATTATTTGGGCACTGATAGAAACCAAAACTCGCCAGCAGAAACCCAAACTCATGATGGTCAGTCAGCAAACCCAGAAGGAGTTCCACTGCACAGGGGACACCAAACCCAAACCCATGCCCTGCCTCCACGTGGTAACCTTTGGCCAGTGGAAGAGTAACAGATATGTCAGTCTTAGGAAGCACTAAAGTGTCCACAAGAATTTGGGAACAGCTGCTAGGGTCCATCAGTGCACTGGAAAGCCAAGAGCCCCCCGGACTTACTCCTGCCAAGTAACTCCATTTTCATAGAGGTTGATTTGGGATAAGCCTGCAGAATCAAATGGCAAAGCTCTGCTGTTATACTGAGGCTTGCAGAGATATTAGGAATTGTCAGTACTCTGTCAGAGCTCACTGGGCATAAGGCATTGATTTCCAGAGAAAAATATGACACATCAGTTACTTTTTTCCTGGCTGCAGGGACTTGGGGTGCAAAACCCAAGGGCTCCTCAGTAAGCATCAGCCCACAGCCCCAGCTTGGTTTGCTGGAGCTGTACTCCCACTCCAAGTGTAGGGAAGATGCTTAGGAAAAGTGTTTTAGCTTAGACTATGACCCCAGCAATTTCTCAGGATATCAACAAATCCTCAGAAGAACCATGAAAAACCACCTTCAGTTGTGGCTTTCAGCTGGGGGGTATGAGCAATTTAAACAGAATCCATTAAAATGATGGGGCATTAGACAGGCTGTAGAATTATTTTGTATTAAGAATATATTTGGCTATTTCTACATGTGAATTCAGTCTGAAGATAAAGATTTATTTATTTAATACTAAGGGATTTCTGCAGATGGTGTTTCAAAGCAGCTCCTTAAAAATGTAAATTTGCTTGCAAGATATGAGGACACATTTTACACAAATAAGCATATTTGCATTTCATTTGCTAAGTTCTATTTACATTCACTTTTCCATGTATTTACTGCAGTGCAATTGTTGAGGGCTTCAACAATTAAGGCTTCATCCAATCCAATCATAATAAAACTCAAAAGCAAAAAAATGAAATCCCAACTTTTGCTGAAGTTGTGTAAGGCCCCAAAAGTCCAAGTGCAACAAAAAAATCTACAACCTTACAGTATGTAAAAATCTACTTATTCATATTGCCTCCTTCCCCTCTTAATCTATGATGTCTTGAAAACATATGCTCAAACCCAGCAGCTGAGATTCCTATGGGGGTTACTTATACAAAATTTTGGGTGCAGTTTGTGTGTCCAATAGATGATGGGCATAGAAAGGAGGCACTCCTCCTCAGCAAGAATGGAAGCATCACCTCCTTTAACACCTCACTCTTGCCCTGCATCTCCTGCACGTGCAAGAATTCCTTGCTCCCTGAGCATGTGCCTCTCGCAAGAAATCGGCAGGCTCTGATGTCAGAGTCAGCACAGGTGGTTTCCCAGCACCCTATGGATGAACTCTGGGTTTCCCTGCTCATGCTGCTCCTGAGGCTCCCCAGCGCCCTGCTGCTTTCAACACCAGCCACGCATCTGCTGCTGCTTGCTGAGCACTGACAAATTCGGCTGTGCTGAGCCTGGCCAGGAGCTTTGCTTCCAGCTGAGACGTCTTCAATTGCTCCTCACATCACAGATTGGATTTCTTGTTGCTCCACAATCAGCACATCTCTGCTGTTAAGCTTCCCCAGAAAAACTGCAGCATCTTGAGTTACAGAGAAAGAAATTTAAAAAGTAGGGTGAAAAGGAGGGGAAGAGAAGTGAGGAGGGAAGACAAGAGGGAAAAGAAGGAATCAAGCAAGCCACGTTGACTCCTCTTCCTTCTCTACTCCAAGCATCTTGGATACACCGTCTTGTAGATCATTTCTACAAATTAGGATGTACAAGCAATCTCTAAAGGACCCAAAGGGACCTTAGACACTTGTACATGGTCCATGGGGGCTCTGCCTGAATCTCATGTGGTTTGCAACCAACTGGAATAAGCAGTTGCACACACACTCTGCTAACATGGTATTACTTTACATCCAAGTCTTTATATTACTCTGATTTCCTACCCAGAAACTTTCACAGAGGAGGTGCAAGTTTGGACTTTTGGAGGTTGTTTCTAACAGATGGCAGAAAATTGGGAAAAGTGCCAGCGTTTCCTTTTCAAAAGCTGGCTGCTAAAACTTCCAAAGACAGCTCCGAGCATCTTCACTTGCAACTGTCGCAGCAAGAAATTACACAAAAGGTACATAAAGGTGGTTACTGAAGCATGCAAGCTTTGGAACTCACAGAGGAAAATGTGCATGCTTTTAAAAACAAGAAATAGGATGTTTTTAAGTTGCAAAATTCACAGAGCTGGTTTGCAATGCTCACCTGCAGCTTTTAGAAGCTTTTTCATTGGCATAAAGGGAGACTGTGCCTCCTTCTCTTCCTCCTCCTCCTCCCTTGTCTTGTAAGGAAATTTTGATTTTTGCCTTAAGAAGAGCTGTAATGCCTCAAAGACCCCAGCTGGGCTGGGGATGCTCCCCCAGCAAAGCAGAGGATGCTAAAGAAAATGGCAAAAGAAACAAAGAAGTGGAGATGGAGAAAAGAGGTCAATGAGGTAGGAGGAAAGCATGGGTTTTCCATGGCAAGCAGCAGGCCCAAATCCCACCTGCCGACCAAGCTGCTGAATCCTGGCCACCTGTCTGCTTACATAACGCTTCCTCCAGCTTGAAAACTGGTATAGAACATCAAACTCTAAATCAGTGCTTCATGCTGACACACCATATGTCAGCATCTACTTAGGTAGTCACCAAAAGTGTTAACAGCAATTATTTAAAAATTATTACAGTTTATTCATGCAGAGAATTCCTTCTTGCATTGATTCAAATCTTCCAAGACAAGAATTTTTTTTATGAGCTGCAGTTTTCCTCAATTTTCAACCTGATTTTGTGGTCTTTAACTATTTTAATTTCATTTTTGTTTAAAACTATGTACTTTATTACTGAGGTATTCATTAACAGTGCTGTTTTTCTGGGAAATTACTTAATGAAACTGAAATTAAAAGGTTTTCCTTCCAAGAATGGCACCTTTCCAGTGTTCCCTGCAGAAACAAGAAGACTGTCCTGTCTCCTGGTGCTAATGTTTAGAACATCTGGCCACCACACCTTGGAACAGCATCCACAAAAAACTAGTACAAAAGCCCCTTGGTGCCCTTAGGCCTTTCACCCGAGAGCCAGGCAGAAAAAAAGCTGCACAGAAGAGCCTTTTTTCAGTGTGCAAGTCTTCACCACTCAGCTTGATGCTTATGAGTCAATTGCTAAAGGAAAAAATTATAGAGCATAAATCCACACAAGGAACTGAAAATAAGAGAGCACAAGCCCATTCCAATGGGCTTTTCTCCAGTGACACAGGCAGACCTGGGCAGCTGCAGCCAGCACTGACACAGGCTCTTCCTTGGATGAAGACAGCATAAATAAAGAAAAAGTAATTAGATCAATCAAGTAGGTAACTATTTAGCAGCTAATTAAAATACCCAATTAATCATAATTTCTTCAAAACAATCTGCTAAAAATGGGTCAATATCACCCAAGAAGAAAAGAAACAGTCTATTTTGTCGTTATTTGGTGCCTTGCACTGCACACCTAATGCCACCTGCCTGCCAGGGTATCCACGTCTCACCCAGATCCCTGAACTGGATCCTGGATCCCTCAGACCAAAACTTCAGACCAGTTCTGTATCGAAACTGCTGATCCCTCATCACCCAAACTATATACAGGAAAGTGTAAATCAACCTAAAACAGGGGGCATGGCAATTCTCCTCCCCGTTTCACACTAACAAAATCTATGTTTCCATTTGTCTGCACCTTTTGCTGTATGGATCAGCAGTGCTGGGCTGGGGCAGAATGAGTTTTTATAGAAGTCAGTGGGAGCAGGGAGGCACAGTGGCACTGGCTTGGCAAAAATCTGCTTGTGTCATTCTTCCAGCTCCTCACTGCTTTTAAAATTTGAGGAGAATTCACAGTACTAAAAGGCACAGAGGGAAAAATAGCCCTTCCAGTTTCTATCTGTTACAGGTACCAAATTCCTATGAACAGCCCTTATGGACAAAAAGCTCTTTCCATCATTGAGCTCATGGTTTCCTCATCAAAGATAACTGTAAACTGACGATGGAAATATAATAGGAATAAATCAATAGCTGATGTTTTACTTGCTCTATGCTTTTTGTTATGAAACATTTGGGGGGTTGTTTTTTTTATACTGTAACAAGCATCAAGCGAAATGCAATAATGAAGGAAAATTAAGACCAACATCTTCCAAAATGCTTGGGAGTTTCCTCACATAGAATCACAGAATCATTAAGGTTAAAAAAGACCTCCAAGATCACCTCACAGTATTTACCATTAACATCAGGGTAGAAGATACATATAAATAATAATCCTTTTTTGTTTTAAACTTTTAAAAAAATATGAGCTTGGGTGCTAACATGTATCTTAGAAACATACACAACTTCATGCAGCGTAGAAACACAGGACTTATCAGAGAAACTAATCCATAAATAAAGTTCCTATTTACTCAGTATTTGAACTGTCTCAAGAGGGATAAACCTCACCTGGCTTGGCTTTAGACAGCAGCTGCTCACTGAAAAACCTGTGTGAAGAGGCAAACTGAAACCACTACATTAATACAGAACAAGACTGTTAATTAGAACATTATTTCTACAAGACTGCTAATTATTTTCCTCAACACACTAAATTAGATTATTTTTTTACCTCTCTTTGAACAAGTTTTTAGAAGGTTTTCCAAGTCCATAATTCAAAAGCCATGACAGTCCCACCAAAGGATGCAATGAGCAACAGCCATCTGCAGTGCTGGAATATTATTTCCAATGCCCCTAAAAATGCTCTTCCTGCGTTTTAACTAAACATTGGTATTTCTTTTTCAAAAACAACAAACATTCATAATCGTATTCCCAATTTCCTTTGAACTTATTGATTGCAGATGCCTGTTGCCATCTGGCACATTTCTGAATTTGGGTAAAGCCACTTTAGGTTTTTTACGCTTCAGGATACAGCTGAGGAAGACCCTGAGCGAACTGATCCTTCCACTGCTGATGCTCTTCTCTGCCCTGCACTGATTTCTAAAATTCCAGCTTCCATTTGCAGTTTATCTTTCCTGACTGGTGCTCCAGCAGCAATGCTGAGCTCTGTGCCCTGACTGACCGACCCCTTTACACAGGCACCTGAAATACGGCTAAAAATATCTGTCAGGATTGCTGCACTTCTCATGGGCTGACTCCAGTTCGTGCTTGCTTAGGAAATCCCTTCAAAGAGCATGGCACCATCCTGCCTGACACTGGGAGTATGGAAATGTCTGCTCAGTGACCAAAAGGAGGAGAAATTTAGAATAACAAACAAATGGAGAAAACTATAGAAGCTTAAAAAACAAGTCAAGAACTATATCCCATTCAATTACTGCATAAATAGCCTATACTTTATCCTATACAACGATTTCACACTCCCAGATCAAAACATTTCATGAAGCATTTTGCAGATGTGGCTCCAGGCTGTTTTCTGATCCAATGAACATTATGAATATTCACATTATATGTGAATGAAATGTCAGTAAACAGGTTAAAGATATCTGGAGATGCAGTAATTCTACCTGATTACTTTGAAATGTCAGAGTTCTCCAGCTCCTTGTTGGGGACGATGGCTTTCTCTGGAGCCTTTCCAAGGAAGAGGAAGACAGGATTTGGGGATTCAACACTGCTTCTTTTCTAAATATTGTTAGTATTTTATGTATGTTAGTGTCAGTAGAAGTAAGTTATCTTCATGATACTAAGTTATTGCAAGAGAACACTTGCCAACGGGCACCTAACTTCAGAGGGATAGCGTTCCCTGAGCTCAGGTTACCAAAGCCTTTCACTTGTGTGAACAAGGCAGGAGATGACAGTACAAACTAGATCCACATTCATGGGTGTAACAGTATCAAACAGGCTAATGAAACATTTCTTTAACACTTCTCCAATTCTTCATCTTTTATGAAGGTGACTTCAAGTAAGTGTTAAGTAGATAAATGCACCAAGACTGAAAAGATGGAAGAATAAAAAAAGAGATGTCTGCTCATATAACATTATGAAAAACACCTCAGCCCAGGGCAAAAAATAAAAAAAAAAAAATAAATTTAAAAGAGACACAGTGTTTCTGAAAACATAAAAAGAAGCAATTTGAAGAAGTTAGATCTATTAGGAATTTGCCATCACTTTAAGAAAGTGGTGAAATGCGACTTGAAAAAACAAAACCTGCCAAAAATCTCATCCGGCCAGAAAGAGGATGGATTTGGGAGAGAACTGCTCAGGAGGGCAGGGCTCCAGTGATTTTCCTGGGCTGGTTGTAACTGGAGCAGCCCCCGTGTGCTGCCTGTGACACCTTCTGCAAAGGAAAACAAAGCATTTCTGTTTTAAAAGAGCCAAAGGAATTAGCTATAACCGACGAGCCCAGAACAGCAGCCTGCAACCTGTTCACATTTCTAAAGTGAGCCCAGAGTAACTGCACTCCAATTTTCCCCAACTCATTATGTAAAATAAAAGCCAGCTGAAAGCCAGTGTGGGGCCACCAAATGCCTTCATTAGCTTTCAATTCTGTTCCAGTAAAAATGCAGCCAAAATCTCCTGGGTTCAGAGAGGCTGAAATTTTAGCCTTAACAGCCTTTTACTTCCTCAACACTGTACAGCTTCAGCAAGATTTTCTGCCAGTTAGTTTGGACCTAACAAGCCATTTCCCCATTAACACAAAACACAGTGTGTCCAGGAGTATTAAGCATTTTCCACAAGGCCCTGTTTTACAGTCACTTCAAGAATGACAATGCCAAATTATGAATCTAAGACAGATGTTTTCCAGATGTGCTGAGCACCTCACTTAAATGTTGGATGCAGAGCTCTTCCAAAATGCTGTAAGGATTGTACCAGCTGCATTTAGATAGGCTGACCTGAGTTACTGCTTATGGGAAACTATTCCTGTGAAAAAAACTCTCCAGAAAATGGGCACATCTTGCACATGCCTAGAGGAGGGTGAAGGATGAAGTCTGATGGTAACCATTGAAGGAAACAAATGGGAAAGAAATGGGAAGCTGTGGATGGAGACGTGCAGAGCTGTGAACACAACTTCATAGAATCATCATAAATTGGATTGGAAGGGACTGTAAAGCTCATTTCATCCATTTCCAACACCCTGCCATGAGCAGGGACAACTTCCATCATCCCAGGTTCCTCCAAGCCCTGTCCAACCTGGCCTTGGACACCTCCAGGGATAGGGCCGCCACAGCTTCTCTGGGCACCCAGTGCCAGGGCCTCCCCACCCTCACAGCCAAGAACTCTCCCCTAAAATCCAATCTCTGCCCTCACTGATGGTATTGAGTTCACAGGAAAGAGCAGCTATCTCACCACACACTACTGTGATGTGTCTGTACAGCTTAAACAATGGAGTCTTTGAGACAGACTTGGTCCTTCAATCTCAGTGGAACAAAATCTCTCCCCTCCCTTCAAGCCCCTGCCCAGAAGCACCTGAAGGTGCAACACCCACCCCACAGTCCTGCACTGCCACAGCATTTGCACAGCTCACAGCAAGTTCACAGCACCTGGAGTCGTTGAGTAGGTATTCATGCCACTTCATTTTTTTCTATGTTATTCTAGAATTCACATATAGATACTTGAACACTGGCCATATGAAAATAGCACTGCAGCAATTTTCTATTAAGATTGTTTTACAACTCAAGCCAGAAGAATGCAGCAGCACCCAGAGTACAGTTACCCTTCAAGAACTTATACATTACATGGGACATGCCAACCAAAAATATATATTTCTAAATCTTTCCCTCAGCATAGCTCTGATCAAAAAAACCCCAAAAGACCAAATATCAGCGATTCCTGCAAGCCCTCGAGAGAGGCTGCTGTTTCTTTCAGTTTACCTGCAAGGCACCCAGGTGCTGTGCCAAGGGTGAGCCGCACACGGTTGATCCAGCTGTCTGTCAGTCTTTATTCAGAGATAGAACTCTTTACATCAGTTTATTCATGTGCAGGTTATTAGAATCACACTTCCAAACAACATTTGCTTTAATTGGCTCTGCTGGCCCTCCCAGAGGAGCATTAAGATGGGGCTTAGATAACGTTCCCACAGCAAGTTAATGCAAACCCAAAGTTAAATCTGCTTTTCTACAAATATTCAGGAACATTTGCTTCCTGGCAACACTCCTGTTAGTAAACCAATTTGCTAAAATATTCATGAATAGCAAACTACAGGGCCATGGATACTGCCAAATGCTTATATATGACAATACAACTAAATATTCACCACAAATGTTTTCACAGTATTTGGCCTGCTCTAGATTAAATGAAAAAAAACCCCTATAACAATCACTAGCATTCAGCATCACAGATTCCACTGAAAAACCTCTGGTGAGGAAATTGGCTGGTGTTGGACAAGGATGCTCAAGATGGCCTGCACCTAAGGTTCTTGTATGTGCCCAAACACTGCAGAGGGTCCATAAGGCACCAACATCTCCAAACCTGCCACAAAACCTCCTGGTCAGCTGCTGTGCCAGAACAGGTAAATAAGGATCAATAAATAAAACCCCGCTGAAATTTCATATTACTCTGAAGTAATTTGAAAAATAAAATCCCCATCATTATTCCTGAAAAACAGCAAAACTCTCAACTACATTACCAGTGTGGCAGACTCAAAGCAAGGAAGGAAGAGGAAAGCCCTAACAGATCCCGACAGGAGACTGCAGTCACTGCAGGAAGAAACAAACCCCATGCACCCCATGGCAAACCTCTTCCAGGTGAGCCTTTGTTCAACCCATCAAAAGGCAAATAAAAATGTCTTCCTTTGGACACATCACACCAATCAACTTTTTACTACAAAGGTTACATTTAAATATTTAAATACTTAGATACATTTCAATTTTGAGCTCCCTCCCCATTGCATGGTTCATTCCTTCTCAATTTTTAACCTAAAGAACAGGAGAGACTGAGCTCTGTTTCATTCTGTCACAGAGGTTCAATACCATGGGGGTACTTTTTTTCAACAAGACAATTATGAGATGAGGAGGCTGCAACTGAACTTGTTTAATTCCAATACTTCCTTTCCCTTCCAGAGCCGCAACTCCAAGCATGGGTCATCTCTTTATGCCAGGACAGCAGCCGGATGCCTTTCAGACCCTGCTGTCCTGCGTGCCAAGGACAGTACAATTCCACACCTAAAGACACAGCACTCCTCTTTGGACCACTCATCACCAGTTTCATCCCTCCTTGGGCACAAGGACTCTGTATTGTGTAGCCCTGGCCCAGCCATATCCCTCCTTCACCCCTGCAAAACCTAGAGAAAAACCAGCACATCCAGGGGATTTTATAGGGACAGAGTACTTAAAGTTGGGATCATTTAACAAGAGTTCTGATGTCTTTTTCTGTGACCTTGAGAAAGTCACTGGCTCTCCTCTAGAGTGCAAGTCTTCCTCTGTAATGGGTGGATTACTATTTTAATGGCATGCAAGGTGTTGCAAGGTCTAATTCATTAATCTTTGTAAAGCATTCTAGGACATTTTGATGGAAAACGCAAAATATTATCAGTAAAGGCCTTCCATTTAAACCTCACCTGGAAACCTTCCTCTCACTCCTTAATTTGTGATTGATCCCCACTCAATTAGAGCTAATGGGATTTACATGTAGGCTCCAGCAGCAGAGCAGACCCCACAGGAAGGTGCCAACAGGAGCAGCAGTGCTAACCCGCAGGAAGGAGCCTGACAATTGGTGCCTGCACTGCGTGATCCAAGGCTGAATGCTGCACCCCTGGACTGCACTGGGACCACCTGAACCAGCTCTGGGCAAAGGGATGGGGCACAGAGCCCCCACCATCGCAGCACCCATCCCTACACCAACACCCAGCAGTGACAGGACAAGGGGGAATGGCTTCACACTGTCAAAAAGCAGGGTTAGATCGGATATTAGGAAGAAATTCTTCCCTGTGAGGGTGGTGAGGTCCTAGCACAGGCTGCCCAGAGAAGCTGTGGCTGCCCGATCCCTGGCAGTGTTCAAGGCCAGGCTGGAAGGGGTTTGGAGCAACCTGGGATAGTGGAAGATGTCCCTGCCCATGGCAGGGGGTGGCACTGGATGAACTGAAAGGTCCCTTCCAACCTAAACCAGTCAATGATGATTCTATGATGCTTCTACACAACCCGTCCCCCTCCCCCCCCCACTCCTATAACTGCACTGATAGTTAACTATGTGCTTTACATCTGAAATTAATCTCTATTAATTAGGTTTTTAGCAGGGAAAGAAAGTTTCTACCCAAGGAGCTTTCAAACCATGAGCAGACAGAATAAATCTGCCGATCACTTATTACCTCTGTATGTCAAGTTTTATTATTTGTGGGAGCAGTTCCATTTCAGGCAGGCGAGCAAAGGCAGATAACCTCACCGCTGGCACTCGGTGAGCTCCTGACGAGAGAACAGCTTCAATACCACATGCAAAAAAACAACTGGGAAATTACAAAGGGCTTTATCAGTACCCCATGCTGTGGAGTACTCATTTTAACTAGTATTCCCATGACTTCAGGACATCTCTGGTAGGATTCAGCCCTCTCAAGCATATTAGCAAGAACTGCCTGTTAAATCCTGGAGGAGAGAGGCAGGAAGGGAGCGAAGGCTGGGGGATGCTGGACCAGCTTTTTTCTTGCAGCCACCTAATTGAATCTGCAGCATCCAGCCTGTTGGTATTTCCAGGCACTCAGAATTTCAATTTGCTTCATGGATTTTTATACTGAGCACCCAGAAAAGTTAACATTTGTGCTGAATAGCTTTTAATCAGCTATTTTAATCAGTCCTTTTTATCTTTAAAGCGCTTCTAAATCTCCCTGCCTCAGTCTCCCCTAGCCCTAAAATTTATTTCAGCCATTTGTTTTCCTTCATTCAGCTTCCAGCGCCCTTTACCATGATCTAATCATCTTAATCTTTAATGCTCATCTCTACCTTTTAACCTTTTCAGTTTTCATTTAAAGCAATCTCTCTATCTCTCTGAGGTTTGGAGCTTTTTTATTTATTATGAAATTACGGTTTTCCCTGGCCTCTGTCTCAGCACAGAGCTGGAGGTGTCCTATGGAGAGTCCCCTGGCATCAAGCAGCATGTTGCTTCTCAAAAGGTGACTTGTGGGGGCCTTAAGTAAATCAGCAATTTTTCTATTGATACAATTTACGTAATTTTAGAGAAATGAAAGCGACTTCAAAAGTGTTAATTAATATGAAATTACTCGGGTAATGGCATGTGCTAGTCTTTCCTTCCACCGGGAAAACTATGGATGTAGACACTTCACAGAATATTTTAGTTTGGAAAAGACCTTTAAGATAATTGAGTTGGGAAAAAAAGCAAATAAACTTTTGAGCATCCAAGCACTTATCAGGACTGTGAGAGGTACAGCAATGCAGAAGCTCAGTAAATGTGTCACTTTTTAATCATGACTTTGTAATATCATGCCCCACTTTGCTGGCATTTCTCCAGTTTTACACCACTTAGAGCATTTTGGAAAATCGCTGATGGCATGGTGAGAGCTAATATTAAATTTAACACACACTAAAAAAAGTAAAAACTTTAAGGTTTCCTACATAAGGCTTTTCAATATTTAAGTATGGTTTGAGTTCCCAAATTAATGTACAATAAACATGAACGTGACTTGCAAGGAAAAGTGATGTGGACACTGAGTTCAGACTGCCACCAAATCACAACAAGCACATGTCAGATGCAAAAAGTACACAAAAATAGATAAAGACAAACACCCCCCTGACATAATGAGTGTTGCAGATAGCAGCACCAAAGTTGGCACAGGAACTTCCACTGGTAAATACAAACCACCTCCCTGCTTCTCTTCCCATATCCTTCAATTTGTTTCTCCATCCTCCTCCTCTGCTACATCCCCCATCACAACTGCTAAGGCTGTGCATCAAAAAAAGCTTCATTATCACCTCTCAGCTTTCCTGAAAGCACTGCAGTGAAGGTTTAGCAGACCCGGGCTTGGAGCAGATGCCACCCTCAAGCCACCTGCATCTCATTTCCCTGCCCTCAAGAACATCAAGCTGAAACCTGGGGTGCTTCAAACTGAGACAACCTCATGCTACCATTGTCTTCCTCCACACCATGGATATTTAGGCTGAGCTTTTCTATTTGGAACATGTAAGCAGCTCCTCTCATACTTTACATTCACGAAGGGCAGGGATGCTACACAGTGCTGGGTGCTGGCGTGGTCCTCCAGCAAGGGAGCCCATTCCATTAACCATGGGCTTCAGTGACTCCAGTTCAACCAGTACCTCCTCAGTTATGAGGGGGAAACAAATTATAGTAATTCTCACTTTTCTTTTTTAAGATGTTAATACTGCTGCTGAAATATCTTTTAATTCCTTTTGTTCACTACCTGATACATAATATGAAGCTTTTTGGTTTTACAGGAGATATTATGGCCATCAAGACTGGCAACTAGAGAAGATTAACAGAGTGGCCCCTAAATAAGATGAGACAGATAACAGTCACCAAATAAAACTGTTCATAGGGGTCATGGTCATGACAGTTGTAAGCAAATGTTACACAATTTCATATTTAAAAAATAAAAAGCCACATCACAGTTACTCCCACACTCCCCAAATGGCTCAAACTGGAGCTATAAAAACACCAAGAATGCTGGACAGGGATCACATTAGATAACACCACTTTTTCCACTAGCTTCATCCATGGTGTGTGCTCCTCTGTTTCAGCTTTACTGACTGGAACTAAAATCTGTCACTGGTCTATGTAGCGTCCCAGCACCAGGGAAACAGATTTATTTTTGGCCAAGGAGAAGTAGGTAATGGCTCTGCTGTGAGGAGTTCCAGTGGGCATAATTCACCTTTTGACCGACCATGTCAAATTCAGTGTCCATCACAGTATTCCAGTCCCACTTTCCCTCCCACCCGTGGGATCCCCATTATGGCCATGAGGTCCCCAGCAAAGGTTTTCTATTACTACTATGTAATTAAAGATCTCTTTTTGTTGGATTTCTTTAAGATCTTTGCTACTTTTGATTCTTTTTCTTAGGCCTGAACTTTCTGCAGTTTTGTTACTGGCATTTAATTTCCAGTGAAAGCCCACCAATACCAGGGAGTCTTAGAGAGCCAAGATTTCTCCTCCATGGATTTCAGGAATGTAAGCATTCCATTTTCTTCTTAAATGGAAAATACTTTTCAAGATCTTAAACCCATTCCTAGAAAATTCCTATTACCAAAGCTAGGAGCAGACTAGCTTTATGTTCATATCCTCACATAAATCAATGGAATTTCCATAATTTAGCCCAAAGATTGATGCAGTCTGTTTATTAGGTGTGAAGCTATCAATCACATTTAAGAGCAGTCAGCCTGAAAAGCCAGGTAAAATTGGTCCCTCCCCAAAAGACTAAGTGGAGGGAGATGAAAAAGCAGTGTGGGAATAGAACGGAATCCCTCTGGAATTCAGTTTATTAAGAACTGTATCAGTTCTACCGACAGCAAACACATTCCTTCATTTCATACAGCACTTATCTCTCTTTATAACACTTTAAACTCCTAATATATTTACACTGGACACTGAAATGATCATTAGAAGCTCGACCTCCATGTCAAAGTCCCCAGCCTCCTCCCGCAGGGATTAACTGCCTTCCTCCCAGCAGCCCCT
This sequence comes from Picathartes gymnocephalus, assembly GCA_013390045.1. Lineage (NCBI taxonomy): Eukaryota > Metazoa > Chordata > Aves > Passeriformes > Picathartidae > Picathartes > Picathartes gymnocephalus. The sequence continues at coordinate 92,824 of WEKY01031650.1, read as the reverse complement.
TCCCAGCTCGCTGCCACTGAAGCAGTCTGTCAGCACTGCTGCAAAGTTAAATCGGCAAATATTAATTGCCAGCTGGGAAAAGTGCCATTAGTTCACACTCAGATTTTTTCCAGCTGGAAAGACAGAGAGTGTTAAATGGAGCAGATTTCCTTCCAGCCTCCAAACCAGCAATGGAGCAGGGCTGCCTGTTCTGCAAGCACGTAATGAGCAAAACACTCAACACCTTCCCAGAGATGTTTTGAAATGCTATTCCGTAGAACAAATTACTTCTGGAAGTAACAAAGCACAGAACTAACACATGGACAACAAATAAAGTACAGAGGAAATAAACCACCACCACCACCTGAGGCTAAATTCGTATGTATTTGAGATTACTGCAGTGATATGAGTTATCAGCCTTCTTGTTTGTTTTTTTCCAGGTTAGTAATTTATTTACATTCAAGCATTGAAAATTTTCTGTCAACATACAGAAGATTATCATTTTCCTTAAGTAGAAAAAAACTTTCTGAGAACTGGAGGAAAGGTAAGTAGTTGAGAATGAAAGATGCCATTACTTAAGGTCATGAAATTGTAAGATTATGGGATGATATGGGCTGGAAGAGGCTTCCATCAAAACATTTAGTGCAGAGTCAGATTAGGTTGCTCAGGGCTGTTCCCAGAGAGGTTCTGAAAGCACCCAGAGATGGAGATGGCACCTGGGCAGCCTATCCCAGCACTCAACCAACCTCCAAGGGAAAGTCATCTCCTTACATCAGGCTGAACATCTCATTCCAGCTGTGCCCTTTGCTTCTCATTCTCCCTCCATGCAGAGCCAGCTTCAATCCTCTGCTACACTACCTGTGCATAAATGTCCTGAGAGAACACACTATTCTGGCTCTTGCAGTGTGCAAGCACACTCACATGCATGCACATGCACAGCAACCCAGCACACAGGCATGCACACTTCACAAGACTTTATATATAAATTCATGGCATGAAAGATTGTTCTGAGCAATAGTGTAAGCCCCAAACCAAACTGTGGGACAGCGTGTGTAACAGAAAGGAGAAAGGCAGGTGGTTTCCTACATAGATTTCTTTTGAAGTTCTTTACAAAATATGTACAAAATTATGATTTATTATGGGGCAAAAAACGACCTTGTATAAGGAGGAAAATTACTGTCAGATACTTGCTTAAAAGAAAAGACAGACATGTATTTTAAGCAATGGGACAAAATAATTGAAAAATTAATACAGACATTTCAGCAGAGAAGGAAGGAGGAGAATGGGACTAGAATACCAGACATGAACATGCTTTTACAGCACACCATCTCTCCACATAAAATTCAGCCAGATTTCATAAAGTTAAGTAATATTAAGTAATCACCACAGGTATGGTGCATTTACACAATGGAAAGTTCAAAAATTTGGTCAACTAAGTTGGACTGAATTCATGCCAGAGCACAAGCTCAATCTCACCAGCTGAAGCACAAAGCTGCTGTACAGGCTGGCAAGAAAAGCTGAGCTTTTTATAAAAAACCCAATCCACCTGAATAAAGGGAGGATGTCAGAACCACAGAAAACAACAAATGAGCTTGGGCAAGCTAACATGGCTGCCTTCCTCTAGCAAGGGCTTGGCTGTTGCACAGGAGCTTTGGGATTGCTGATCAAGGAGAAAAAAGCAGGGAGAGAAAGAAAGGAAGAAAGAAAGGGAAAAATCACTCCTAAATCCTGAAAATGGAAAAGCACAGCTCTAAACACAATTTCTCTAATGTATGCAAACTGCTAGGGAAGTGCATCGCTCTGATGTTTCTGGAGGAAGGAAGAAGCTAAGGGAAGAAAAATATTGAACGGTGTCTGCACAGCTTTCACTGACCAAAAATAATGAGAGAAAAGTGAGGGAAGAGACAAAGTGGATGTAGACAGTCAAAAGGAAAGAAAAATGAACAGAAGTGGAAAAAAGGGAACTACTGCTATCAAAAAGCAAAGCATAGTCCAAAATACTGTGCTAAAATGATAAAACCTCATTAGCCAAGGCATTTACTCAAATAGGAACATTTTCAGGCCAAGTGCTCATTCTGGACATCAGTGGGACAATTGTCATTATGAGCACAGCTAGCTTTCCAGTCTTCATGGGTATTGGAAGAGCTTTTGGAGAAAAAACCCTTCTTTCCTCACCAGTTTGGCACACAGTAAAAGCACTTTTATCTTTACATATTTTCTTACCCAGTAAAAATCACCAATACCCCAATCAAATGATTACAGAAACTCACAAAACAGCAAAAACACAGAAAATGAAAAAAACCTGCCACATGGTAGAGAAGTCCTAAATAGAACACTTTCCTATGGGAAAACCAAACTGTATTTCACACCAGGAAAGACAACAAGATCAAGGAGAATGTGAACAGCTATGAGTGGGATTGACATTTCTCCTGAGATCTCTGGATTTAGGACTTCTGTTTCACAGTATTTCCCTTGTGACTTCAAACTCCCAAGTTAAGTTTCCCACCTATTTATCATTTGCTTTGTCAACTGAGGAAAAGGGACTGCATTTATAGTTTTGTGTATGGGGAACTGTGCTGCAACAGAGGCTGCAGGATAAAGCCTGGGGAGATCACTCCTGCTGAGACTTCTCGTTGCTTCACCCACATTTCCACAAGTTTTTTCAATGTTTTGGACTCTCAAGATTTCAAGGAGCCATATTATTCCAGGTTGGGCCAAGGAGAAATCAGTCATTTTCCCAGGGACAAATTCTCCTCTGCTCTTCCTAATACTATTGCTAGTACAAAATGCAAATTTGGGCTACTGAGGTATTTGTACTTGCAAATTTCTCCCCATTTTTTGAAGGGCTTTATTTTTAAGCCTGTACTGTTTTCTTTTCAGTAATTGTCCTGTGTTTTGTTTTTCACATCTTCCCCAGTCATGTTGTCTCACCTTTGGTGTGGCTTTAGCCATAATTTTATGACCAGCTACACCATACCTCTGACAGTTTTATTCCATTCACTATCATCCCTCTGATATTGGTTTTACTCTTAGTTGCTGCAGTAAGAAATCATCAAAAAAATACATCCCTTTGTATTTGACTGTATTGGAAATTTGGGCTACTGAGGTAGCCCAAATGGAGCAATGCTTCTATTCACACAGGACTATCTGCTACCCACTAGTATTTACAAAGCACTTCACATCTGATAAATATGCTGAAAGACCACAAAATCCTTTCCCAAAATACACAAAAGAAAACAAATCTCTGCTGCTTGCTTTCTTATCAGTTTACTGATGACCTAGCTCAGCCAAAGCAGAATTAGGGTATTTGATCTCTGTTGTACCTTAAGTCCATCCAGTTTGTCACTGATAACTGGGCAAACTGGCAGAGCACACACAAACATCCAGTCTGCAGTGTCCCACAGCTCTACACAGGAATTCTTCTTAATTGAACAAGTCAATGGGGACTAAAAAAACATGAAGCAGCCCACTCAAAAGTCTGACTGTACTCTAAAAATTAAATTATCTACTTGATCAAAAGCAAACAGAAAACATATGCTTAGTGCAAGACGCACACCTGAGCAACCTGGTCTAGTGGAAGGTGTCCCTGACCACACCGATGGGGCTGGAACAGGAGGCTCATTAAGGTCCCTTCCAACTCAAACCATTTTGGGATTCTGTGATTTTGCACCTTTAAAGATTTTTCTCCAGTCAAAGTCTTACATTTCATGTTACAACTATTATGGTGCTTAAAAACATGTACCTTAATTGCTAACTAAAAATTTTTATTTAAAAGAAACCACTATCATTCTTGATTTAGAAATAGGAGACTAAAGTACCAATAAAACAGAGCAATACACAGAAGGTTACTCAGGAATTGCACGGCAGAAAAAAGGGCTGAAGCCAAGTATTTCTATGGAGTCCCAGTCTGTGGGATTATTCCTCACTTAAGGTAAACTTTTTTCTGTATGTTATCTCTGCAGACAGAGGTGTGAAGTACATTTTTATTTATTCACGTGGGAAGAGAAGTGAGCTTGTTTCTTTCTTCCCTTCCATAAAGCTGTTATTCTGCTGAAAAGCAGATTTAAGCTGTGCTCCCTGGCAAGAGTTCGAGGGTTACTTTAAACTGGGACACAAAACTCCTACTTTCTGACATCATTTCATGGTGTGTTCAGGGAAGTATTCAAGCATGACATTGTATCATTAGGTATAATACAGCCACTGCAGGGGCTGATTACTGCAATAAGAACTCATTTTCTTTAACACTATATGTGATAAGGAACAAATAAAAACCCAGGCTAGAAGCACTGTCATAAAAAGGTGGGTGATGTCAGGAATGAAAAACCCAAAGACTGTTTTTGGTAGTCAGGGGAAGAAAATCCCCTGAATTGAGTGAGGGGTTGCTGAGCATCTCTGAAATTAAGACTTTCTCTTTCTTTGCAAGGTTTCTCATGCTGCAGAGGCCCACCTGCATCTTACTCAGGGATGGACAATGTTTCCAGCCTGATCCATACCCTGATCTGACTTGATACCCAGAGGCAGAAGCACAGCAGTTGGAGCAAGGCACAAGTGTCCTTTATAGATGCTCCTTTTTAATGTGACAAGCAAAAAATCTCTCTTTGCCTTGATATGCTCATGTGCTTGAAATATACCTTTGGGTGACCCCTTTCCATGATTAACTTCATACAAGGTCTGTTGATCCTAATTACCTGCTTTTGGTAAATTTAGAGGCTGCCTGTGACAGACTAACCCAGGGCATTCACCAAATCAGTGCTCTGACCAGCTGTCTTGTCCTCTCCACAGCCAAATCTTCAAAACAAGTGAGACTTTGCAACACACTGCAAAGCAGTGCCTAAATACTGCTGGAAAAATTTTGGTCAAAAAGACACAAGGTCTTCTCCAAGACCCAAGAATGGCCAAGCTTTTCTATCTCCAAAGGGTGTCACAAGGACATATTAAAAAGACTCTTCAAATGGGCTCCCGCTTCTTAAACAGGCTCTTCTAGCATCATGTTAGCAAAGAGGAACTCATGATGGATAGCTCTGTATACAGCCAATCTCCTTGGGGTCTTAAGTGAGCTGAAGATAAAGGAATTATTTTCATATTTGATCACGTAAATGTCACTGGATAAATATATTTCCAACAACCCACTCAAATCTTCCTGTAGGTATATGAAGTCATATTTGACAATGAGCTTCCAGGATATACTCTAGTGAAGCCCTTTATGAGACCTCTCATTAGAAGTAAAACAATTTACAGCTTTTTCCATTCGCTGGCATTTTATCACATGCTCCTACTCCTGCAGTCTCCCTTGATGACAGGATGGTACATGGCATACAAAATATTAATGGGAAAGACACCGGACTGGCTTTGGTGCAAAGATGATAATGAAATTTGCTGTTGAACCAGTAAAGAGCTGCAGATGTATGCATCCCACTGGTAACTAGAACTGTCTTTAAAGTTATTTAAAGTCTGTCCTCTCTCCTTATTTCATTTAAACAGCTCCTTTCCTATACCTGTGTCATTTGCCTAACTTTTTGTTTCTCAGTGTTGCAGCAAACTTATGTTTATACCATCTACTTTTTCTTAACATCTTTGTCTTGTTCAAAGCCTTTTCAAATGAATTGGATTGTAAAAAGTTATTACATTGGCAGCTGAAAGTACTGAGCAGCACAACTACAGTGCACACAATGCACACAGTGATGTTAATTATTTACCAGTTCCCAGCATGATTACATTTTGCATGGTGATGGCACTCAGGGGCTTAATAGCTGCATAAAACATTGTGTATGTTCTCTGCTGTCCTGGAATAAATCATCCCTGAAAAATTTAGCTCTTAGAAATAAAACATACCGTTCAGCCATTTACCAGGATTATGACAAGTGATGGCTCTACGCAAGTATTTATTTTCAACAACGCCCTACCTTTGAAGAAACAGTCCTTGCTGTGGATAATGTAGATTTTCTTCCTCTGCAGACATGAGGCTCGATGCAGCTGACAGTGATTTTCATAGAACCTGCCATCAGATCCACAGACAGGCATGTAGCTGGACTTGCACTCCTCGACACACCTGCACTCGGGCTGCTTGGTGTCCCTGCTCAGCACACACTTGCTGCCCCGGCCGCAGAACTTCTTCTCACAGGACGCCTGCAGCCCGTCCTGCCCGTGGAGCACTGGGAAGAGCAGAAAACGCCACCATAAGCCACATTTGCCTCAACAGACCACACATGGCTGCTGCAGCAGCACAGCCCTGACAGCAGCAGGAGCAACAGAGGTTCTGGAGGCAAAAAAATGCTCCCCTTTGAACAGCAGCAGCTTGAAGAGGGTGCTCAGATCTGTGCTCCCAGACCTCCAGCTCTCCCTTATCACAACACTGAGCGTGTGCTCAAAGTGCTTTATTGGAAAGTGATGGATGCATGGCCCTTTGTTCTTTTAGCTCTTCATGAAACTAGAGCCTAGAATAAAACCCAGCAAGAGCGTTTCAGTGCCTGCACTTTGACCATGAGTTACAGTCAGAAAGCAATTCTGAAACTCTACACTACTCCAGCCACAAAACTCAGCAAAGTGCCCTCAGTGTCAGCACTCAGCTCCTGTCCACATTTAGAGTCCAACTCCCACCCTGGGAGCCAGAAGCTTCCACCCAGAAGCAGAATATCCTCCAGGCTAAAATTCACACAGGTTTCAAGGAAAGCTCAGATAAACTACTGCAGAGAGCTTTTGAAAAAATAACGCCCAAGAAAGACTATTATTGAAAGGAATGTTAGTGAATATCATCGAAGGGAACGTTATGGGAAAACACTAGTCATTGTAAAAGCAACCATCAGTATCTGTTCCTACACTTTGAGTAATGACATATAGTGAAAAATAACCTTCTACTACTTTTAAGAATTTACTGGATATGATATTCTTAATATTACTGTGCTGTTTGATACTATTAAAAGGGTAAGGAAGCTGCCCTTGTGCTATAACATTTTCTGCTTATGAAGTTTCCTCACTTAAAGGCTTGCAGAGAACATTACTATAATTCACACAGGACAGGGCACTTCCAAACAAGCCACTACTCAGAGCAATAATTAGCATTACACTCAATGAAGAGAGTTTCAGGAAATTAGATTATTCTATGCTAATTGGAGTACACAAGTTGAACATTACAAAGGGGAATTGCAGAAGGCATAATTATACCAGGAATAAGCCTCTTCTTGTGCAAAAACCCACTGCCAGCCTTGCACAGCCTTCCAACAGCCAGAGACTCTGGCTGCCCCTGAGCCAGGGACTCAGACTGCACCAGCAAGACAGTTTGGAAGCAAATCCCTTTTCTCTGCATTTACCATATGCAGGTTTGGCTGTTGGAAAGGTTTTGATGTGTGCCAGCTCTCAGAGGATGTTCAAGTGCAAGCACTACTCCAGATGTGCTGCAGCACCCAGTGGAGCACATCCTACAGCAACTGGAGTGCCACAACACCCTCTAAGGTGCACCCAAGGCTTTTGCCTTCGCAGATTTTGGCAGTAGCCAAGCAGTTCAGCATAGTAGCACAGACCAGATCTCATCCATAGCCCCTTATCACACGTAACAGATGTGAAAAGCATCAGGACCAGCTACTTCAGTGCCATTTAATCATGTTAAATTCCCTGCTAACATCAACACAGGCCCTGCCTGCCCAGCATTTCATGCCAATACAAAATGTCCCAGTGTTGAAGCTCCATTTCATCTACTTGTGGTCAAGGGGTTAAAGCATGTGCACAGAGACAAGCAAGAGTTTCTAACAAAACTCCATCTTTCCTTGTACCCATTAAGCCTTTGTTTTTATCACTGCAAATCTGAAAGGGAGAAAAAGTCTGTTATTGGAGGATTAACTATTTGACTCAATAACTCATTAAAATTCCTCCAACTTGGCAAGCTAAGAAATATTGACTTTCCCTGACTTGTAATAAACTAGAAGGTCAAAGCATCTCAGAGCAGTGCAAAAAGTACAGTCCATGGAAGGCGTATCTGACTATTCTTTACTTTACTAATTGTTCCAGAATTTTTGCAAATTATCCTCAGAAATGCCAATTTTGTGACCCCAGGGAGACCTCACTGTAAAGGTCATATTATTTATTAGTGCCTGCTGTAAATCAGAGCAGCCCAAAGGATGAGGACTTAAGGAAGCTCTGGTCAAGCATCCTCTTCCTCTCAGTGGCAGGACCTGCATCGGTACAGGCACTTGCTGTTTCCATCACAATGCACCTCAAAAGGCATCTTTTGGAGACTGTTGTTGATTATTAGTTATTTAAAAATCAAGATTCAGGACCTATTATTGTCTATATAAATGTAATTCAGGTACAACTACAGAAAAGACCTTCATGGGCTGCCTTGATCACTAAAAATTGATCTCTCAGAGCTTGCACCAGTCAAGGACTGTGTTATGTATCTTGCTGAAGGTTATTGCTGCCTCCTCATTCAAGGTGGACTGCTCTGATTTAATGCACTAAGTCACATCTGAGCAGGTAACAGCTGCACCCTGCCCTGACAGCAGCAAAAGCTCTCTTAAGAGCCTCAAGTATTTTTGGTATTTTGATTTGTAATATAGAATTTGCATAACTGAAGACAAACATTTTTATTAGAATGGTATTTTTAAATTTTTTAATGATACATCAAAGATTTGTTAAAGAATCAGCTTATAAAAAAATATAAAATACTTAATCTTTCCTCTGTCTATCCCAGTTACTATGGAAAAAACCCAGCAACCTTGGCTATATTTATGCCTTATTCATTTTGTTCAGAGTTTAATTTACTCTGTGTTCCCAGACAACTCCTGGTTAAACAGCTTAGTGTGGTAAGGGGATAAGAAGGATACCCCACAAACAGCCAGAAAGGAAATACTCAAGTATTTGGGAATCCTGATGTGCTTCTCCTAGTCGAAGTCCTCTGAAATCTGTGTCTGCAAGCAGAGTGCTAACATGGATTATCTTTGCCAGAATCTCGTAATGTTGACAGCAGCTCTTTAATTCAATTATTATTTGTATAATCCTTTGAAGAACTAAAGCTCCCCACAAGCCCACTCAGCTGTACCAAAGGACCCTCTGCCCAGCAAGGACAGCAACAGGGTGTGAAACAGAACAGAGCAGTGGGAATGGAGAGGAAAGGAAGTGTTTGACTGTGCAAGCACTGTTGTCTTTATCCAAGTAACGAATTCATCTGGAGCAGCACCATGAACCACGGAAAGAGACTTTCCTTGATTGCATCAAGGCAGATCCCAGAAGCAGGACACTGGTGTGCAGCTCACAGGCATGAAACATGCCTTCCACTGCTTTTTTTGGAACTGTTAAAAGTGACTGAATTCCTCACTCTTACATGGATTATTAAAAACAAACAGGAAAGGTAATCAAGTGAAACTACCAACAAACTGCACAGAGTATTTATGAGCCCCACTGTACTGCATGGAAAAGGTATAATTTATTCAACTTATTAGTTGCAAAGAAAGTAATTTACATAGGTTAAAAGTTTATCATCTTGCAAAACACGCCACTCTTCAATACTAATGATCTATACTCAAGATGGCTAGAGTGTGAGGTGTTACATTGTATTAAGGCCAGAAGGATGCACAGAGGAAGTCTCATATACCCATGAATACACTTGACTTCTTAAATTAGTTCCTGGTTGCGCCTGAGAACGTTGGAATTCCAGTGGAAAACTGACAAGAGCTTGGTGCAGGCAGAAAATAACTGAGTTCGGGAATTTCACATGGCTGGTTAACCGGCTGCCTGCATCTCAAAGCAAGACTTTAACGTGGAAATTAAGACATTCCTGCCACGTTGGAGAATGCACATCCTCTAACTGCTCATTAATTCTTTAAAACTGTGACCTCATCTACCTTTTGCACACCACTAAATGTGTTACAGATCAGACTAAGGCACATACGCTTTTTTTCCTTCACTCCCAAACACAATCCTATTCCTTACTTCTTCAAAACTCCCAAAGGAAGACTGGGTCCAGGACAAGCACTGGTTTCACTCAGGACCAACCCGACAAACCCATCACAGAAAGCAAACCCAAAAACCAAACAGTTCTACCATATCACTGCTCATAAAAGTGGCTTCTACACAGCAGAAATGTAAATTATTACATTTATGTGTAAAAAGCAAGTTTGCCCTCAAGTAACAGTGAGCTCCAGCAGGCAGCTGGGCATCCAGGTTTACTGCTGAAGGAAGAAGTTTAGACATTACATCAGAGCTAGGGCCAAAACTAGAAACTTTAATTATATATAACTGGAAGCTTCTATACCAAGTCTTTCCAAGGCAATGCTGCACCTTGCAAATGTCGGATCAAAATAAAAATAAAATCAAACCCTCTGTGACAGTGACACACACAGATGTATCGTTCAAGTGTGTATTTACATACATCTACTCACACACAGACTATACACAACCACACACTTCCCTTGCCACAAGTCATTTTTGCTGATGACACAAAGTCAGATGCTGCAGCACAGCTTCCTAAACCTTCCTTACCCAGCACATCTTAAGTAGATTTTTGAGTAACTCATGGTTGGAAGCAACCAAAGTTGAGCTGCATACTGAGCCTGGCTTATGATCAGCAAGCAAACTGTGTGCTGCCTATGTCATTACTGCCACAATACATTAAGAAAGGAAACAAAGCAGGAATTTCATAATAGTCTGCTTTAAGAGCTTCTGGGTTTTTCACTGCATGCCTGACATGAGAGTGCAGAGGCAGAGAAGACATGGTAAAGGCAAGGCAACTGCAATTTCATTATCTCTGTTACTAGCCAGCTCTTGCTATAACTTATTTATTTTTAGAAAGTAAAAACAGTGACTTGTCCTGGAGAATAACACAGAAAATAAGATGTGTTTCAAGCATACGATCTACTATAGATACAAACTATTTTCCTTCAAGGTCCATTAGAAAACTCCGTGTGTTTGTGCACATCTTGGAGCAGGATGGAGAGGGACACATCAGCCTTGGAAGAGGAGGACAGAAAATCAGTCATTTTCACCAGTTTAGATGCTCTACATGCAACAAAAGGCAGGATAATATGGACAGCCTCCTCAGAACAAAAGCTAGCAAGACTTCCCAGATAGTCATGTTATTTCAGGAGGATTCACAGAGTTTAAGAATACAAAACTGACCCCAAAAGGAAAGGAAAACAGACCCTGGAAAGGAGGGTGCTGACAAATAGTTGCACCAAGGACACCAGAATGAAGGGAACTGCTGAATCTGTGTCTGCAGTTTAATACCAAATGAAAACAAACTGTAATTGCTCTACGGAAGCTTGATAACAGCAAGCAGTTACCCTGAAAACAACACGAAGGAAGCACTCAATACTGTAGAAAAATTTTCTGTATCAATTTTTACAGCTGAAAATGGGAATTAATGTTACTTTCTGTATCTGTCAGAACTCTGAAAACCATTGGAGGTCATACCACGAAAAGGCATTTGCAAATCAGAAGTAACTATGCTATTCTTAGTGTGATTAGCCTAATTTCGCCCCATTTCAAATCCATCTAACCACTATGAGATCAAAAGCTTAATCAAATATTATTTTTGGAAGGTATTGTGATCTGTGAGGGTACTAACAGGAAAAAGAGACAAAAGACATGTAGAGATGAAAAGATTCAAACTATGTAAAGCATATACAGAGATCACTGAGGAAGAAACAGCAACCCAGGTATAAGATCATATATATTTAGATCCTTGCTATGAAACTTTATTATGCACAATTTTCCTGACTGTTCTCTTCTCAAAAGACTTGATAAAGAGGCAATTAATAAAATTGCTCTTTATTAAATGTTTATCTAAATTTATCTTTGATAGGTAATACACACTGAAGGTAACTTTATTACACTACTTCTGTGCAGCAAGTATGGACAAAAATGCAAATTTGTGCAGTTCCCATTGGCATCACACCCCTCCCTGTGTTTGTGAGCTGCTTAGAAGGTCCCCACAACCAGCTGGACAAGAGACAGCACAATGTTAGCAGAAGATTAATATATTTCCTGCATTGATCAGAAGGATTAAATGTTCGGGGCCAGGCTGGAAATGGTTTGGAGCAACCTGGTCTAGTGGAAGGAGTACCTGGCCACAGCAGAGGAGTTGGAACAAGAGGAGCTTTAAAGTCCCTTCCAACCCAGACCATTTCATGATTCTGTAATTTAATTCAATGTTTCCTTGGGCACTCATATTTCCAGTGCTGTGAGAAAGTCAGTGAAGCATAGCAGCAACATGCATATGCACATGCATGTGTGCACACACGTGTATTTTACTGGACTGTGGTTTTAATTTTCTCACTATTCCATAGCCAAAAAAAAAAAAGCCGAAAATTTCAGTCTCAGATCTGGAAGGAATAGATCACAATAATTCTTTGGTTCCTTTGGCAAAACTCCTTAACAGAAGTACAGGTTCTTCTGAAGGAAGGCAACAAAATTCCTACGGGTCGCTGCTCAAAATCAGTCTTGCTGCCTTTAATCCTGCTCATCAATCTTGTGTCTGTCCTGTTCCTTCACTCCTACTCTCAGGACCAGCCTGACTCCCCTTCCTTCTTTTAAGTGGGTTTTTATCCCTTGTGTCATGTACATTTCTGCTGTTCCTCCAATGAAATTCTTGTGGGAGCGAGTAGGGGGAGGTTACAGTCCAATAATAAAATAACTATAGATGACTTGCCTGTTTTCATGTCAACTTCTCCAACTACATCACCCATGGAGCTCCTGGAGGGAAGCTGAACAGTCTGGATCTTTCCCAGCTGTTAACCATTAAATCTGTCCATGGACGTTGCCTTTGGCTTGCTCCCTGCTCCCCTCTGCCCCGGACACACAGCCCAAGGCTTTTCCCCCACAAGGGGCTCACACCTCCCCTGGCTCCTCCACCGTCACCATGAACCCAGAGACCTTTGCATAGCTGCCCCCAAAGCTCCTTGGAACCTGGCAGAAATCTCTCACTTTTACCTATTTTTCAACATTGATTCTAAAATTTTCACAGTTTTACCCTCATTTGGATCATTCCTGCTTGGAGGAGAGTGAAATCCATAAACCAAGTGTACTGGGACATGCTGCAGTGGCAGGGAACATGCTTCACCATCACTTCCAACAGCTATGTAAAAACATCTTGCAGTATTACCGACGGTTCAAAACCAAAAGACACCCCGTTCCCATCTGAGGAGCATTCTTCAGTCTCACAGAAATCTCTTCTTTTTCTATTTTTTGACTCATTACTTTGCAATAAGATCATTTATCAGAAAATAAATCAATTTGTTTACTGCATGCCTATTTTCCCCTTATATATGCACAAATGCAATTTCAGATTCGATAGAAAGACTTTTTCAGTTTTCTATTTATTTTCTCATTCAGAGATCAGTTTATAAAGCTCATTGAGGCCAAAGAACAGAAGCAGAAAGACATCCCATCATTTTGGTATCAAAGAAAAAGAACATTATTCTGATTATTTTTAATTGAAAGAGGAATAGATAAGCTTTTATAATTAATACCCATTCAGTTTCCTTATTACATTGCTCTTGAATTCAGCTCTGTGTAAACTTAAAAATCATCCGACTTGCACCAAACTGTTCAAATGCTGCTTCAGGAGGTTTCACCATGACAGGTTAGAACCTTTTATTAGTGTCACCAGTGTCAGCACTTCCAGAAACATTTCCTTTTCTTTAAGAAGTGCATGTCACACACTCCACCCTTATAAATGAAATTGTGTTCTTGATGAACATTGTTAAATCTTTGTTTAAACACAACCCAAAGATGTATAAGAGGTAGAAACAACAGATTAGAAAAGGATGGAGGTTGGCAGTGGGTACAAGCTAAATACACAGTAATTAAATCACTCCATCTGAAGCCAATGTTAACACATGGAAACCTTCATCTCATACAGGAGAAAGCCCTTGAGTCTGTCAGCAAGTGCCTGTCAGACCTAACAGCCATTGTTACTATCCAGACTTTTGAGACTCTATCCCCAGGGCAAGTCTATTTTTCACCCCCTCCCTGAGGATTTCACTTTTGCATCAATAATGGAAATTACTGTGATTAAAGATTTATCTCCCCTGAATATGACATTTCAAGATCTCTTTCTGCTCCTGAGGTAAACACCCCCACTACATTTTCACCCTCTTTTCCCAGTCCTGCCACATCACCCCAACCTGCACCAAGCAGTGTTAAGTATATGCATCAACATCTTAAATGCCCAAATTCAACAAAAAGACATCTTTTTTTTTATCCCCACTTACCCTCCAGCAGTTACTTTTCCCTGTGCTCTTCTATAAAGGAGGACAGCAGAATTAATGCCATTTCTCCTACATTACAAACCTTTTACTCTCTCTGTATTTGCTCTGTGCTGAAGGAAGCATTTTAAAGCGCATTTACCTGATGGAAGAGTTATTGGCTACTGAAACTACTGAAAGGATAACACAGTAAGATGAAAAAAACGACTAAAAAGCTATTTTGAAAGTGAAAAGCCTTTAAACTTCATATAATGTTAAAACTGGCTCTGAAGCTACCAGTGCAGAAATGGAGCATTAGCACCAAAATGCTAAGATTAGCTGCTTTTTCTTTTTATTCTGAGGAGCAGAATAAATCACTGGTTTCTCAGGTTGAGACTCACAATCTAAAAGAAAAATTCAGAAGTGATAAAAAATAGATAAAAATCCAAAACTAATTAAGGTTTCTGCAATGGCTGTATTTTCATTTCAGATACTTTTAATTTAATCTGAATTTTCTTAATTTGTAAGGCTGGGCATCTGGTTTGGGAAATTGCCCAGGAGGGCAGAGACCCTTCCCCTCACCCCCACAATGAGCTTTTTCCCTTCCATGGCATCAGCGCTGGTCCACAGCCACGCAAAGAGTCCATCCAGGATTTATCCTGCTGCCAAACAAAGACAGCAGCCTGCATTCAGGGTGTGGGAGCCCTCCTCAGTCATCCACACCAGGAAAGCTAAGAGTCTGTGTATTCACTCCCTTCCCCTTGAAAGTGCTCTGTACACAGAATAAAAACAAGCAACAAATGATAAAATCAACTGAACACTGTTTCCCTTCGAATACAAAGGCACCAAATGAAAACAAGAGGGTCACATTTAATAGCAGAAGAGGAAAAGCTTGAGATAAAAAGCTGGAATAAGCAGCAATCATCAGTCATCAACATCACAGTATACTGGGCAAAGGCAGCATTATGGGGCTTTTTATTCTTTTAAGAAAGGGAACAGAACAAAAGACATTTTGGTGCAGGGCATGTTGTGGCACTGATCCACATGGATACGGCACAACTACACCAAGAGAGGAGTACAAGGTGAGCACAGGCACCTGGGAGCTCAAGGCAGCGGTTACATCTGACCACACATGAGATGAATGCCATGAAAGCCCCAGAAAACCAGTGGCACCAGTTTAAAGCAGGGACATGAGATGCCCAGCACGAGCCAAGAACAGGTAGGTACTGTATTTTCGATAGGAGACTGCAATTGGGCTTCTCTACCACCTTATATTTCAAGCTCATTCCCTGATGTCTTAGAAAAATGAAATAATTCTTCTCATTGTAAGAAGGGGGGACATTTCAAGAAACCCCGTGGTCTGTCACCCCAGTCTCTGTCATTGCCACTTCTCCCTTTGGATGAGCACACAGAGCTCTCGGGCAGCTTGAAGGGAACAAGGAAATGATGAAGAGAATCAAAAGAAAGAAAAGACGGGCAGTGTTTCCACCAATCTTTTTGGATGATTGACCAGCAAGGAAAAGAGCAGTGAGAGCCATCATATTTGACTCTACAGGAGTAAAGGCAATCAATCAATAAATAATACAAACAGTAAATAGGAACATCCTTTGCCAGGGATACAACTCTTTTCCGTAAGCACGTAGAGCTCAAGTGATGAATTTATCAGCAGAGAAGCAGCTGGTACTGCCCCTTGACAAGGCACCCAGGGCCCCCCGCTCCACAGATCCCATCCAGGACCCACCAATGCCTCCCCATCAGCCTGGCGTGCTGGAATATTCTGTAGCTCAGCACAGCAATGCAGGAGCCCGAAGCTTGCAAAGGAAATACACGAGCAGCATGACAGGGATGACTGGAAATGCCTGGGGAAAAAAGTTGACTTCCAAAAACATTTGCTTTAGAGACAAAAATTGTGTTTGATCCCCTCCAGCCTGGCTCTTCCCACCACACCATGACTTGGAAAGGGCTGACAGTCCCCATCCATGGCTGGGTAGCACAAACCTGCATGTGGCTCCATCAGATCCACTGCAGCACAAAACTGCATCGACCCATTCATAACAGAACATCACATCCAGCAGCCAAAATCCAGCTGGCATTTTGTGCTCACACTAAATAGGATTACTGGCAGCAATGAAAAGTGAAGTCCTCTGCTGAACAACACACTGGGGATGGCAGCTGCTTTCCAGTCTTGGACTGCAAATACCACCTTGCCAGAGCTTTCTGTACTAATGGGGCCTATTTTCTCTATAGGGAAGGAAAAGGCAGGAGAGAACTCAATTTTTATGCTTCTGAGTCTCCTATTGATGTGCATGTGTTCAACTGCTCCTGTTCCCATTAACACCCAGCATGGGAGATTCAAACAGCTTCAGAGCTGCTACAGATGGGGTTGTCCATGAGATAGAGCTCATGTTTAAAAAAAAAAAAAAAGGCAAAAAAGGTGTTATTTGAACATTTTCTGCACTAAATAACGTAGCACCACTTTGACTTAAAAACCTGTATTTTTCAATGGAAATGTTTGTCTCTACCTAAAGGACAAACCAGAGCTGCCAACAATTCATGTTCATAATCCTCACTGACACCAGTGGGAGCTGCATTTGCAGAGCAGGTCTCCACAGGGATCCTGGAGGGTGATTTACTGACTCCAACATGACCTGCAGGCACTAAATGGCTGCCTCCAGGTTACTCAGGTGGAAGAACATGCAGAGTGCCCATTTTGGAGGAAAAAAGGTCTGACGCTGTCAATAAATACAAAAAACCCCTCGGGTCTCACAGTGAAATGGAGTGAATGACCAGCTGGCAAGGAGGGGAGAGGGGAAGAAAAAAAGAAAGGAAACAGGCAAATTAAAATTACTCTCTGTGTGAGGGCACGAGTGATCCCAAACTGCAATCAAGTTACCCAAAGTTCACATTTAAAGTCCTATTTGCCTCGACAATGCCCACTTTAATGGCTAAAACATTTAAAACAATTAAAAATTACAGCATCCCTTCCCATGTAAATGTCGCTCCATTAGAAATGGGGCTCAGATTCTCAGGAATGGGGTTTAGGGGTGAGGAGAATGACCATTTTTCTTGGATTTTTTAATGTGAAAACCCAATGCATTTCCCAGATCAGCAAGGAAAGGCACAACCTGGGACAGGAGCTCAGTGCCCCCAGGCTGGCACAGGCAGCTTTGTGGGCTTGAATTCACTTATGAGACTAGAGCTACTGGGCTCCAAAAGCTGTCCAAAACTTCCTCCCGCAGGATTTGTTACACACATTTGTACTGGCAATTCCAATTGATTTTATACTGAAATATTGCTGTGGGATTAGTTACCATTGTGTGAGGTGCAGATGTATTTAACATGATCAGTAGAAAATACATGGTTATTAAACAGAGGGGTGGGAGTATGAAAGAATCATATTCAATACTCTTAAAGCAAATATTGCATTTTCAAAGGAAAACTAAGGATCTCATTTCTTCCCTTCTTGGGCATCTCTCCTAGCACAACTATTCCACATGTGCAAACTAAAATAACAAATGCCTGAAAGTCTTGGAAGGCATAAATTGGGATACACACAAAAAAAAAGCTGCCAACACCGAGCTTTGTACCAGAGGGTCCAAAGGGAGTCCACAGCAGGGACACAGCAGAATGCATTAAATCTCAATTAGATCATAGCACACAACAAACACGGAACATTCTCATCGTATTTGCTCACCCAAGGATTAAGGGATTTTCTTCGGAGAGGTCTGTGCTCGCAAAGTGTCTTGGGGACCACACAGCTCTTGGCAGGGAGGAACAGGTACCTCTCTCTCCTCTCTTAATGAACTGCACCCATCAAATGGTCTCATAACAGTATTTTACACGTATGTGTGCCAGTGACAGACTGCAGCCGTAAAGAGACACAGCTCAATACTTTGGAAGTGCTTCCACAGTACTTTTGGTAAATATATCTTACTGCACATGCCAAAATGTCAAAAATAGAAGTGTGGAAAGAAAAATAAGAAAACAGAAGAATAAGGAAAATATGAAAGGAAATAAAACTTTGATGTCACACTTTAGATTTTAAACATTACTGTAATAAGGTAATGTTCTAGCCACTTTTAAAGCAACGATTTAGGCAAAATTATGAAGTCATTGTTTGTAAATGCGTTCATTATACAATGGTTACTATTAATAAGACCTCATAATTATGCCTGCAAACAGAATTACAGTATTATAAATGGAATACTGGCCAGCCAAGTGCCCTCAGAAGCCTGATGTGCAGCAATGGGCAGCAGAGCTGGGAGCGCTGTCCAGCCCAGATTCCCACTGGCTCTTGCTGGCTGGTCCTGCTGCATGAGCTTCTATACCAGCACCTTGTTCTGCAAAAGTATCTGCAGGAGGATTCATCTGGCCACAAAAAAGAATTTTACATCCCACCCCCATCTCCTCTGACCTAAAGTACTATTTTCTTCTGTATGGCTTGACAAGCCTAAAAGACATTTTCTATGAAATCACAGAATCATAGAAACATTTAGGTTGGAAAAGCCCTTAAGGCCATCAAGTCCAACTGTTCCTCCAGCACTGCCAAGCCCACCACTACACCATGTCTTCAAGTGCCACATCTATACGTCTTTTAAATCCTCCCAGGGATGGTGACCACCACTGCCCTGGACAGCCTGTTCCCTGACAATGCTGTGGGTTTTCCTGTAGCAACGCTTGCCACAACACCTGACTACACTAATTTCTTCTACCCAGTCATTTCCACAGCTCTGAGTTCTGCTGCCTCCACTCCAAGCAAGACTCATGTCTAACATGTTCCAGCACGGGGCATTCCAAGTACTATCAGCAAGGACAGGTTTCACCCAAAGCAGTTTGCACTTTCCTCCTAAAGATCAGTTAATGAAGTGCAACATTTCAAGCTGTTTGATTAAAGTGCTAATCCTTGCAAAATCAATATGCCAGGGAGTGAAGCTTTCTTCATATTTAAGCAAGAAAAAAAAAAAAAAGTCTTAAATTTTATGTTGAATCCAGATGCAGCAACAGGAGTGCAGACGCACTGTAGCAGCCTCATATAATTTACAAACACCTGCTGTTAGTACACCTTAAAACACACATTATTCAATAAATGCTGCAGAAATTATCTTAAAAGCAGCAGTACCTTGACTTGCTTCTACAAAAGTACTACGATATCCACGCACAGCACTGACACCTTTTAAAAGGTTTCCCTTGCTGAGGAGCAGTACCAATAGCCAAAAATCACAGCAAGGGCAACAGCTTAGCAGGTCCCCATCACCTTTGGAGTGTGCTGCTTTAATTTGCTCCAGGCAAACCCACTCCCTACCCACACAAGAGTATTCAGTCAACTAAGTGAATAGCTTGATGAATGCACTCCACCAGCACACATTTGGGCTGGAAAACTTCAAAGCATGGCAATCATAATATTTTCATTACAGACAGGAGCTATTTTTCCTCCCCACAATGAAGCCTGGAAGACAAGCTCTAATCCCCACAACGGAGGGCTCTCTTGAAAGGGAACATCACACTGGCTTTCAAAAACCCATCAGGGATGCAAAGTTCACAGCTATGAAACCTTCCAGCCTCGGCAGGTCAAACCTGGCATCAAAGCACCCACCCAGCCCCAAAATAGCTCTGAGCTTCAGATTTTGTAACTCCCTAAATGATAAGGGTACAAGCTACATGGTCATAGCCCAAATTATGTTACACATCCCCTGACTGCACACACTGAGATTATGACTGCTCAGCACACTCAGCACACACAGTCACAAGGGAACGCTAAAAGCAAATTCTGGCCCTGTCTGTCATCCATAATTCAAGAGAAATCAGGGTTAAAAAAAGTGCATGAGCAACTGACATAATTTATATGCTGCAAGTGGGAGAGTTGGCAGCCTTTTGCATCATAAAGTTTAAATAATGGTAGTTTAACATCAGATGTACCCACAGCTGTATTGCCATTAGCTCCATTACACCATGGAGCAACCCCTTCCTGAGCTGAGTACCCCCACCTTGTCCCACCAACAGCTTGCTTCACACAAGATTTCACCAGGAATGATCAGTCAAGCACAAACCTCTTGGTACTAACAGCAGGAAAAAGAAAAAGAAAAAAAATAAACCAACAAAACCACCACATCTTGAAAAGTTTAGTGATGCAGATGGTTTTGAAAGGTACCTTTAAAATGAAAGGAGGAAAGAAGGGAAAAAAGTATTCAGCAGTGGCAACAAGTTTTGGAGATAATGTTGCCAATTTTGATCAATATCATGACATTTACCATTTCAGGGTATGATTTCTTCTTGTTGTATACTAACAAAAACCATTCTTCTTTACCCAAGCAATTAACAAATTAATTTTAGTGTATGTGCATGCTGAGGGGTATTAATTGATCATTCAATCTAAACCAGTCGATATTTCTCACGGAAACAAAAGAAAGCTGGAACAGTGACTGCTTTGTCCCACCGTTCTCAGGTTCACCCCCAGCATATTGTTTTCAGTGAAAAATGTAAACTCATAGAAATGAGGGACCCCATGAGGGTCAGGCATTGGGAATGAGGCTGCCAAAGTCCCACCTGCAAATTAGCTTTTTCAACCAATCCATTCTCTGTCTCGTCAGTCCCGCTGCAATGAGTCATAGGATGACTCTGAAGAGGCATAATGTAACTTATACTATCCACAAATGTAGCACTGAACTGAGGGAACACACAACCTAGAAAGCCCAAGCCAAGCCTACAGTCTAGCCACAGCTCCTATTCTTCACAGAAACTCTTTTCAACAGAGGAATTTTGCAGAAATCAAATCAGAACTTGAAGACAGGAATCCCTAAAGTAAAATGAGTTAATGAAAAATCACCTGGTTTCCGAGCACCCTGACCTTATCAGGACACCATCACTACTCTTAAGTACCACTTTTCTGCAGCTAGTGCTGTAATACCAAATTTTCAGGGGTTTTCTTTGCTTCCTTCCTGTTGTGCTCAGCTGACAATTCTGACTAAGCTGTGCCAAAAAAAAAAAAAACAAACCAAAAAAACCCGCATCAGCGCAGAGTCTGAATCTTTGGTCCAAAAGTCCTTTTTTACATCCCACGTGCAGATTCAGCACATCCATGTCCATGGCACAAAGATGAAGAGACACGTCCCAATTTGATCTTGAAACACAACCTGGTAAGCAGAAAGCAGCAAGAAAAGTTGTTTTTTTCGCTCCCTCTGATTCAGCTGACAATATCAGCAACAAAGTGGAGCAGGTATGGTGGCAAGAGGTAACACTGACACAGCTGCTCCCTTCTGTCTCTCAGAGCAAAACACGGAAGTTCAGCAGAGAGCTGAAGCCTCACGTAAGAAAAACCCAAAAGATTCAATCTCTTCTTTTTACCTTCAGCAGCACCAGCACTTCTTAATTTCACTGCTTCCCAGGAGATGTCTCCATCCCCAGGTGTGCTGAGCATGCTCCATATTATCTGAAGGAACAAGAATCCCTGAGTTATGGGGGCTTTTTTACCCTTTTTTTTTTTTTTCTTTTCTAGGTCATGATATTCTTACCTGAGCTTGCAGAGCACATCATCTAGACAAACTGCTGTCTTTCTCCCTCAGTTGCACCCAGGAGCACACTTGCATGAGGAAAATAAAAGATGCCCAAGATTTGAAATATGGCAGTGAGCATCCCTTTAACGCAGCCACAGGAACTGCCAGCAAAAAGCACTTCACAGGGGATTTACAACACGGATTTTTCTGCTACATGAGGTGGGGAGAGAAATCTGCAAAGAAGGCAGATCATAATTTAAGTTTATTTATGATTTATTCCAGTAACTGGAGAAGAATTTAAATAGGCATTTCCAGTGCTTCTCTGAACACCTGAACCACCACTCACCCATGACGCTCAGTAAAAGCCCTGGACTACGTTACCCCTGACTAACAAAACACAGTGAATGCAACTCTGCTGCCACCTTATACTGACAGAGTGTTAAAATGCGTGGCACATATGAAACTAGCAAAAAATTTCAAGGAAATTAATAAGATGAGCGGCTTCGTAAAATCTTTCTCTCTGAGCCGGACAGCCTAAGGCTGAGTCATGAAAACGTAAGAAGAAAAAACCACCAAAATCCCATATTCCAACTTGAACATCCAAACAGAGGACTTCTGCAGCCTCCTTTAGGCACCAAAGGGTATCTCTGCATGAAAACTCTAAAACATTCCTTGTTCTGTGTTGAAAGATCCCATCAGCTTTTCCCAAGTCCTCTCACAGCCACATGGAACAGCAGAGCAATGGATGCCTCATTACCAACAATAGCTGATAGTGCTGCAATGATCCCAGTGGGCTCTTCAAGAGCTATGGATAGTATGGATAGTATGGATAGTCATCCAAAATGATGCTCAAGAAAGAACAAGGCATCCCTGCTACAGAAGCACTTCTCACTGCCCTGGGGGGAAAGAAGTCCTTCATTACAATTACAATCAGAATTACTCCACCAAGTATTTTGATCCCACTTGGATGTGCCTGCAGCAAGCACGAGCCAGGCTCTGCCTCACCTGGCTGAGGAGCACAGGGGAGCACAGCCCAGGAAACACAGCTGCTCCTCCAGCAGCTGGAAGCTTCCAGCCCCAGGCTTATTCTGGGTTTGCATTTGAGGGGGGGCAAGATTGATGCCTTCCAGCACACACAACCCATTTCTTGGTTTCTGCCACCATAAGGAGCTTGGCATTGTCCATCCCCTGGAGCATGGAACAAATACACACTTGACCTTCCCATGCCACACATTTTGGGTGAGCACCAGCCTGTGCAGGGGATGCACTGCACACCTGACAAAGTCCTGCTGGGTCATGCCAGACATCAGAACACATAAATTGTTTCACCAGTGCTATCTCCAGAGTTTGCTCACCTGGCACATCCACCTCTGTCTGCAACATTGCCTCCTGCTCATGATTCCCAATCCTCTTCCATGCTGTCTCAATCTGACTACCAAGAGGCACACCAAGGCAGCACCTCGAGGGAACAGAGATTTACCAGCACTGAAGGTTCCCCACCCCACATCCTGCCAGCACCACCAGGTGCAATGCATCAGCAGGACTCAACCTTCCTTCTCCTGTTCCTACCCTCACCTGAGCCCCATCACATTCATCTGATCCAGGTCCCCAGGAGTCAGGGTGTAGGCAGGTTACACGGCAAAAAGGTTTATTTTGCTTCAAATGAAACACAAAAAAATTGAAACTTTAGAAATATTTACACTTTTTATTTTTAAAAATTGTATTTAAAAAAGCTGGAGCTTCTAAATCCACAATATTTTAGGGACAAAGCAATTCTACTCATGAAACCCTTCCTAATAACATGGGTTGTCTGAGACCCGCCTTATGAAGGTTTTCCCGTCCTTATCCTTGCAGAGCCTTTTCCACTTAGAACACCTGGGGATCACAGCCCTTACACAAGGCCTCAGCACAAGCCCCTGCCCAGAAGAGCTCAGTGTTCAGGTACTGGCAGAAAGCAGCACAGTAGCACCAGAAGTGTCTTCAAAAAGAGCACAGAATTCTGGTTATTTATATAAGATTGCATTTAATACCCCTGCTCACCTTCACCTGCATTTTGCCTCATGTACAAATCAAAATTTGCAATTTGTAAACTGCTGAATTTAATGACAGTGGGGTTAAAGCATGAATGAGGATAGCAGATGCTGCATTTAACACCTACCACAACGAATTATAGAATATCCTGAGTTGGAAGGGACCCATAAGGATCACTGAGACTCAAGGGAAACTAAACCACCCCACCCCTCTTTTTTTTTCTGGAAGTATTATTGGGGTTCCACCCTTAATAATAATTTCAGAATCCCCTGGAAGTGGTGTGGGAGTGTCACCATTAAGATCAATGGAAACACAACTCTTGGTTGTATGTATTCCCTCCAGATTGCCAAGCTATATTTAAATCCCTTTCCTCAATCGGAAGGAACTTAACCAACCTGGAAAACAACAAATCAATGCTACTTGCATTGTTTTTCATGTCTGACTTCACATTAATGCTGTGTCAGACACCATCAGCATCAGAAGAGGCTGCACTAGCTTTTGCCAGAACTGTTGATTTTCTCAAGGAAAAAGCTGAATAGGTAAGAGGGATGAGAAAATTATTAATTTCCCAAGATCTTTTTTGTGTTGCACCTCCCCTGTAATTTGGGCAGGGCTCCTGCCACTGGAAACAAGAACTAAGAGAGAGAAGCTGTGCCTGCTCTGTCCCTGGAAGTGTTCAAGGTCAGGTTAGATGTGGCTTAGAGCAACCTGATGCAGAGGAAGGTGTCCCTGCCAGTGGCAATAGCTTGGAACAAGATCATCTTTAAGGTCCCTTCCAACCCAAACCATTCTATGTACCCACACTGAGAACAGGGATTTCCTTGCAGCACAATTGGTGGATGGAGAATTAGTTTCCTCATCAGTGAAGATGATCCCAGCTGGGAGACTGCTTTCTGCATCAGATCAGGACGTTTCCAAGCAAATATTGAGCCAAAAATCAACACTGTGCTGTCAAAGAAAATTCTCCTAATTGCAGCAGCCACCTCCCCACAGTCTTCAAAAACCTGATAGCCTGTGGCACCTATTTGCCACTGTTTAATCTGCTCTGGTTAACAGGTGAGACTTGTTTGCAGCATTTGCAGGGTCAGGTAAACTTATTTCAGAAGAATAAAACTACACTTACAAAGAAACATCAAAAACAGACAGTTACAACACAGAGAGTTTATGCACATCCTTTCCTGATGTGTTTAGTTGCATTTGAAACTGCTTTAATTGCAGATCTATACAGTCATGTGAGCTGGTCACTGCTGGGCTCCCTGGGAAACCTGCAAGCTGGAGGGACAAGTCAAAGTGTCACAAGAATTTATAGACAGCAACAGCAGAAGCCATGTGAGTGGAATGATTTAATCCCTTGCTGCTGAAAACTAATTGGGTATAGGAAGGGAGAGGATGTATACAGCTCTATGCAAAGGGAGATGAGTATGGAAAGGCTCCAAAACCAGTGCATTTGGTAAGCAAATGTTATTCCACTGAAATTCAGAGAAGTCTGCAAAATTATTTTATGTCTTCTCCAATAAACATTCAGTAGAATATAAGGAATAAAATTAATCCCTTTGTACAAAAAGATGATTTAAATACATTCTACTACTAAAATTTTGTGCGACTAAGAACTTATAGGGAAGATTGAAAAGAGTGTTCACAAAAGCAGTGAACATTACACACACAGTAAAAATACAATGGAGATTTGCAGACCAAGGTCATCTATCATACCTAAATTAAAACATAAACCCATGGCAATGCATCCTCCCTGTCAGCTCTCCTAAAGCCCTAACCAGAGCACACTGCAAAAAGACTGTGGAAAGAGAAAGGAATGTGTCTACAAATACAACAGAAACAGCTTTGCTGAAGGACAGGAGAGCTTATGCTCCTATGCATCATGGACCTTAAGGATGCTGATATTTAATAAACCTTAAGGACCAATACACTACGTAAAATAATCCTTTAAGAAACACCTACGAGACCTTTAAGAAACCATAAATAAAATTCCATGAGATTTTCAGAGATTTTCAGCACATCAGCTTGGCTGTGCACTAAAGGGAATCTCTTTGGCCACAAGCCAGAACCTCATCCCAAGGGTCCAGCATCCAAGCAACACTCACAGGTCCTGCTCCTGCTGGACTCACTCACACCACAGAGCCTGGAGGAGCTGCACGCTGCAGGAGCAGGATCACTCGTGCCACAGCAGGGACATGCAGATTCTCTGGCTTGGACACACGCTGCCAGGCTGAGGTCCCTGCAGGAGAACAGCCGTGCTGGCAGCAGCGCTGGCATTAGCACTGCCAGGACCTGCGGAAGCCCAACTAATTCAGACAACTGGGAATGCATTCTGGATGGGTGCATTGCAGCTTTAATCCTCTCCTTGGAGCTCTGAAGTCCAGTCAAATTACAACAGTTTGCAGACTATCAAAGCTCTGCATCTGAGCTGGATTACTAGAAGGATGAGACCAGCCATTTTAACAATTTTTGTGTGCCATTCTTTACTTCTAAATATTTGAGCAGTGCTATTTTTTTCACCAGATATGCTTTTGTAGCCAAAAACATGCTTGAGTGCATTACAGCATCTTTGTTCACACACAGGACTGAACTTCTTTGAAATATTCAAAGTTTAACAGATTGATTTTGCTTCTGGCAAGTCTCCCTGCATGTAGTTTTGCTGAGTGTGTAGACCTGCACTCTCGAAGAGCTACTTATCACCTACATGATCTATTTATGGAAGAATGGACAAATATCCATTAATATAAAGTCTAGGAGACAGAACATGGTCGATATGGACCAAAGAAATCAGAGTAACGAGCAAGAAACTTTCTTTGACATAGAATCCCAACTTCCACTGCCTGTGCTTTGGAATACAGCAGGAGCAAGAAGGATAAATGACAGAAAGGACAGGAATGCAAAATGCTGATGCTCATTCACTTTGTCTTGTTTGTGGTTTTGTTTTTTCGTGGATTTCACATTAAGTTTACCTCTGGAAAATCATATAGGGATTTATCACCATGCCCCCTCAAAATCCCATGTAAATATTAGCCACACTTAATTGCTGTGTGGTTGGTGTTAATGAATGTTTTCCGTGATGTAAAGAAGTTTCTATATGCAGCCAAAGTGAACAAATCCTTCTAAACCCTTCACATTTTCCTGTCACATCATCAAAACTGTTAACTGGGGCTGTTCCAGAAGAAGGTGGATGAGCAAGACTCAGATAATGCCAAGGAAGGCTGATTTTTTGAGACAACAGACTTAACCTCCCAACCTTGTGCATAAACATCTCATAAAAATTCAGTGTTTATTAGTAACTGGGTTCTTGGCACAGTGATGAGATTGGAAATCGTGATCCAAAGACTACATGTGGATTGCTTCTCTCCCCCTGAACTAATCTGGTGCCCAGACTTTGGGGTTTTTTTCCATGTTGAAGCAAGAGAAAAACATTAATGACCAGAAGTAAACAGAAACACTGTCCCGTTCTTGCCAGCTGAAAGAAAAGGTCTCCATACCACATTTTCTACCAATGCTGTAAGACTCAGCTGTCTCTAAAGATGTGTTTTTCTGCTTTCCAATTCCACTATGCCCAGTGACAGTGGATGGCAGATGTCACGTAACTGACATTGCTGGATCCTGACACTGCAAAGCAAGAGGGACAAAGGAAACCTTCTGCAGAAGGTGTGCACAGCTTCCCTGCTGGTTTTCTGGGCGAGATTCCCAAGGCTGAGCCATCCTAACTCCTGGGGCTCAGTGCACAACCAGACCTCCTGTAGCACAGGTTCCATTCGTCAGGTTTGTGTCAGCAACCTTGGTGCAAAGTAAGGACAGAGAGCGAGACCACATTCACTGAGTGTGTTAACTTCCACAATACAAAACGTATCACAAAATAAACCTAACATACTAATCATTCTTTTTAGTAAGGCCTTTACAAGATAAATGATTGCTCTGGTTTTCTCCTTAATAAAAATAGTTACACGAAGAGACAGCAGTATTCATATTTATGATGCCTTAAACAGACCCTAAAGGTTTCCTGCCTTCAACTTAACTCTGCCTCTAATAACCTATGAGCATGAAAAAACAGTCAAGCCAATGTAAGCTTAGATGCCTTTTCAAGATATTTCCTTCATGTTGCAGAGATACTCTTCACATCAAGCCAAGCTATGAAAAAAACAAGCCACCCCTTGAAGTGCTCCAGAACTTACCAAAATATCCAAAACACAACTCGGCACTTTTCTTTGAATGTAATTAATACCTTTCTCTTTCAATCAGACACATAGACACACATATTGAAGCATTAAAAAAAAGTCTTTGGATGAGTTGTCCTTTTCAGAGCTGTACTCCTCTTGTTCTGTCCCTCTGTCCTATCTTGTCATCTCAACCTTGTGTTTCTGTTGGTGGGACTTTTCTCTCTAGGCTGGGTGATAACAGGACTTATTTCAGCATGGGCACCTCTTCCATCCCAGTCTGGTCCTGGAGGCTCCTGGTCACACCATGCCTTGGGTCCAATTTCCAGCACATCTGGGTGCTGCAGGTCCTCCCATCACTGCTTCATCTGCTCATCCCAGCTCGTCTGATGCTGCTGCTCTTCATGAGGCAGGACTGTTGAAAGCTGCCTTGTAAAGCTTTTTACTGTGCTTGCATGTCTCCTTTATTAATTCTCACAATTTCGATGCAGTTAGATCTCAAAAAGAAGTTATTCATAGCCCTATTGCAAGGTTCACAGCAGGAATAATTTGTGTATCTCCTGAAAGGTTTCTAAACAAACACGGCCCTCAAATGTTGATGGGTATGAATGCTCCTCATTCCTGGCAGACCTTGGTATTACTTCAGCAGTTGAACTGAAGACTTACAGAGCAAAACAGGCAACAGGTGACAGGATGAGAGAAAATGGCATCGAGTTGCACCAGAAGAAGTTTAGATTAGGTATTAAGGAAAAATTTCTTCATGGAAAAGATTGTCAAGCATTGTAACGGATTGCACAGTGAAGTGCAAGTCACCATCTCCAGAAGTGTTCAGAAACATGTGGATATGGCACCTGGGGACATGGCTGAGTGGTGACCATGGTGGTGGTGCTGGGTTGATGGCAGGACTTGATGATCATAAAGGTCTCTTCCAACCTTAACGATTCTGTGATTCTAAGGAAGTGATATAAACTTTTTCCACAACAATTAATTAGCACCATGGTGATTTACCATCCCTTTATTCCCCTGAACAGACACAGCAGACACATTCCTGGAGGAGTAATTTAAGCCACATAAGGCAGAGCCTGGCTTTGTAACAGGGATTTTAGCAACCTGCAGTCCCAGACCAGGAAGCTGAAGCTGCTCACGGGCTGCCTGAGCTGCAGCTCTGTGCCAGCACTGGGAAAAGAAAGCACCTCAGCCAGACTTCTTGCCCTTTCATCTACCTTTCCCTTTCAAGGGCATTAATTTTTATGCTAAACCAACATGTAGGTTAAGCCCCTAAATCATCACCCATCTCAGGTACCCCTAGGACAGCCCAAACAGGATTTTCTTCTCACCAGAGGAATCCACACCCTGGGCATGTTATTCATCACCTCCACAGCATTTCCTACAATGCACACCCAGACATCCTTCTGCACATGTTGCAGTTTGCTTTATCAATATCTTGAATCTGTGCTTGACTCTATTAATGTCCTAGCTATTGTTTGTGTGCCAGCTTCTTTACTTCCTTGGAAAGCTGGTGCCATCTCTCATGGAGAAGGAAGAGACTGTACACATCAGCAACGAGAATAAATAATACACTTTCAAGCCTGACACAATTCCTTCCAGCTCTTTGAATGCATTGCAAATTTAATTGCAATTTCTTCTGTGATTTTCTATTTTGAGTTTATAGTTAGATCTTCTGGTCCTAGAAGGAATGATGCTATGTAGTTACCTAGTAAGAATGTTAGAATTCATGTCCTGAAGTTGCTTCATTAGTTTACTTCATGCTTTCCAAATGATCAAAGCAGATCTAAATTTTTCATTAAGAGGAAAATTGCACCTTTTGCACAGTAGAACAACTGGGTTAATTGCCAACATTAATATTATATTTGTTTCTCAAGAAGCCACCAAGAATTTCTATCAGAACTTAATAAATATGAATCAAGGCATAGTCAATTCAGAGAGCAAGGAAAACTGGGTCCTTCCTTCAAGCATTTATACACATCACCAGCAGTTTGGATCTGCTATTTCAGTTTTACTTTTTGGGATGATCAACCACCTATCTCCAATAGCTCATTTTTGCACAGAATGGGAAAACTTAGAGCACTGCAAATATGGAAGTTTTTATTGGTAAGAGGCTTTTATCCATTTTTTCACATTCAGCTTGATTGTTTTATGTTTTAGGAAAAAGCAACTACATCTTCTTTTACAGCTAAAACCACGTAGCATATCTTGAAGCCTTTAATGAAACCTGAATATCTTCCTAGAATTTTCCTTAGTAGTTCAGTAGCATATGTTTCATCACATTGATGTCCAGATTAGAAAAAGCACTATAGGAATCATCAGGTGAAGTTTCACAGACTGGATTTAAGCAAAGGACACTACTCTAAACAAACCTTCCACTACAAACATGTACTGAATTTGAAATCTGGCCTTGGTGAGGTGATATCAACAGCTGCTTTCTGGCAAGTCAAGTGGAAGATGTGGGTAGGGAAGAGAAGGATATTTTGGCTCCACAAAACCCACAGTTTAAAGCTCAGATGGCTGGTACCAGTCAAAACTGCTGAGGGTCTTAACCTGTGGAGTTTTAATCTGAACCTGAATCAACTCCGGCAATGGGAGGGGAACATCAGACAGTGTGTTGATATCACCCATTTCTTTGTGAATTGACAACATCAAAATAACACAGCAACCCCACTCCTACAGACACCCTTCTCACTTGGGCAGAAGTGACACATTACGTCTAAAAAGGGAACTTTAATGAACAGAAGTGAACTTCTAATGAAGGCAGTATTGATAAAATGTCAAGAGCGAGGGCTCTGCTCCCAACTCATCTAAATACACACGGAGAGAGAAACAAGTAGCTATGCTTCCCAGCTTCCCCAGGGGCACGGCACATCTCCCTCAGCCCAGGTCCGGGGGAATAGCAGTAAGGGAGTGCAGAAACAGGAATTAAGTGCCAGGCACAAGATCTATCTGTGCTGCAGAGTGTGCAAGGCTGCACGGGACAGTGCAGCGTGCCTGCACACACATCGATGCCATCCCGGCAGCATCCTGCACACTTCACGTCTGAAAAAAGAGAAAGAATAAAAAGGATGAGTCTAGTTCCCACAGAAGAAGTAGAAATAATGGGAAAAGAATGATAAAACCATGGGACTGCAGCAATGCCGCACTGCGTTATTCAAAGCTCCATTAACACCATTACAGACGGGGACGTGCAGCGAGGGATTTTCATGCACTTCTATCACAAAGTACACTTCAAGAGACAGGGCTTTTAATGGTCTCTGGTTTCATCTGTCTGTGCAGTATACTTGGTGTTCCAACCTCAACTCCTTTCGACTTTGCTTTATGGAGAAAGTCCTCCAAAAGCACAAAGTCAGTACTTACCAGCTCAGTACGCTGATGGCTCTGACACCTCTCCCATGAAACCTAACTCCCAGCATCTATTTTGTATGTAATAAGGAATTTTGACATTTTTGATGAAAACAGCTCTTTAGATGGCATATAGGATTCCCATTAACTGGGCACTGGTCTGGTTGGAAAAGCAGCAAAAAAACATGACCTTTGTTCCCACTGTGAAAGGCAGAGGTGTTTGAGAGTCAGACTCATCAGTGTGCCCTGAGCACATCTCTGTGGTGATTCTACAAAGCCACGGGACAGCAACAGCTTGTCCAGTGGGAAACTGGAATCTGAGCATCTGACTAGATCACCCTCAAAAAATAAAAAAAGGACACAAAAAAGGAGAAGGTATTTACATAGAGGCAACAGAGTAGTTTTGCATGGCAAACACTACTGCAGCAAGGCAGAAGACGTAGGGCTGTCGTTATTTCAAACAACACCTCTAGCAGGAACTGGATTGTAAGACAAGGTTTCCTCTCTGTGGCACAGGATCCTCATTTCTGGATCCACCAATTTCAAAACAAAACAGAAGAATGGAGCAGAACAGCATTAGCAAATATTGGATTAAAATCCATTTTGATGTTTTTACAGAAAATATCGAAAAGAGAAAAAAAGCAATCCTCAGAAAGAGATTTACTGCCATCGTGACCATAGCTGTTTGACATCTGTGACAATACACTCATTAATTCTTCCAATGCAAGGTGTATCTTCATTTTATGGAGTTGTGGGTATTCACCAGGTTTCCTTATGGAAAACGTTCTTTATTTGCAATGTTCTAACTGAAAATAAGGACAACAGCCCTGACAGAGGCTGAGAAAGGTACTATGGCACGTGGACATCCTTGAATCAGTTTGAAGGCATTCACAGAGGTACTGAAACATTTATCAAAAGGACATAGCTATAAATGCGTTTTGGAGTCTTAACTATGTGGTCTGCCAACACATTAATTTTCTGTTTTCATTGCAATGTGATGTTTACAACACTCCTTCATTCAGTTTAATTAAATGTTTCCCATCATATTTACTCCAATCACACTTTATTTAGAGATTAGTAAATAAATAGTGAGACTTTGTTATTGATGACTATGTTTGGTTTTACTGTAACCTCATTACTGGATGTATTTTACAGCCTTCTGTCTCACAAGTGATTGAACATAACTGCTGCAATATTACAGACCAAGTAAAATTAACATCCCCTTTTACTTATGATTTTTTATTAACCATCACATTTTAAAGTTATAATTAAGCCACTGTACAAGCACAAAACTTCACCCAACTTTAATCACCTGTTTTGTGCTTACAGAAAAAAAACGCTTAAAAATTACCTTTATCAAGAGGAGTACAACTTGGTGTGCAATGTCACAAGGGGCACTGTCTCATCAGTGTATTTTAAAGCCTACTTTGCTGCCACACATGGAGACAGCAGTGACTGACAGATGTACTCATTTCATGTTGCTATTGGTTTCCAAAGTCATTATTTAAATTTTCAGCAACATCCTCAGTCCTTCGTTGAGACATGCGGATGCACAGAGGAGTTTAAAGTCATTGATTTCAAATGCTCTTGATGGAATTGTTTTAAAAGTGAAGCAAGAGGCATAACAGGAATTCCTCTGTTTTAAATAGTGTTAAATCATTGAATTGCTTCTTCACACATTTTACGTGCTCTAAGTTTCTGACTTTGACAAGATTTGAAATGATTTTTCTAGAGGAATGAATGACCTCCATGTGGAGCCACAGAGACAGGCTCGGTGGAATCATGTTTGGTAATTACACTGCCCCATTGGAAAGTAAGAAACGCATTTTAAACACTGCTATCTGCAAGAGAAAGTGTAGATTTGGCATTTGGAATTGATGTTACAGCTAAATTACAGAATCATTTATGTTGGAAAAGACCTCCAAGTCCAAACTTTGAGTTCTTAAAAAAGAAACCCCAGGCTTCTACATGGCTGAACGAAGTTTGGGATGCTATAGCAGACTGCACAATAGCATTAATTAGTAGAGGTTAAACATTTTAGGAAAGATGATGTGTTAGCCAGTTCAGCTGCAGGTGTCAATTTATTCTATTAATTAAGTTTACCTTTGTAAAATACTTAAGTTTTAAAAGTCTGCAAAAAGACTCCATTTTACTCACACCTTCTTTGTGAAAAGATCATTAGGATTTAAGACACCAACACCTGAGGCTGGTTGAGACCTTGCTTGCAGTATAGCCAACAGCCTTAAGGTGTCTTTCAAATGTGGGCAAGAAATTACAATATGTCATATGCTCAAATTATATAACATGCTCGTATTGCTCAAATTATTTACAAGTTTCTCTTTTCTCTACCACTCTTACTGCGTGTACTGTACTGTTTCCATCCAAGAAGAACAGGGAGAAACTCCCCATTGAACTTTTATTCTTTATCTGGAGTATCCTTATTCCCAAGTAACCTTGCTTTGCCTGCTCCCCCATCAGTATCTCTTCTCTTACCTCTGGAAACAGAAAAACAACATCTCAAGAAAAACTTGTAGTACTCTTAAAACATCATGTGAAAGGATGTGATTTAAGAGCCTTATGCACTGATCAAATTTAAACATGCTTGGCTGGCCAGAAGTAGATTATTTTTGGAAAAAAATTATAAGCCTACCATGGCCCTTCCCTGGCAGGAATTTGAACATTTTCCATTACAAGGTATTTCCACCACTTTTACACTTGCCTGGTCCCACAATCCCAAAAAGCTGCTACCTCTTCAACACATCAGCTTGATATCCCAGCCAAGTATAGAATTTTCACCATCTCCAAGTACCCCCCTTCCGTTTCCATTCTCACACTATTTACCTCTCTCTCTCCTCCTCTGCATCTCTTTTCTAGCAAAGTTCCTGAAAGTGAGGAGCAACAACCAGGTAGCTAAACTAATGAAAGGAAGTCTTTACTAATTT
The DNA here is from genome assembly GCA_013390045.1 of Picathartes gymnocephalus. Taxonomy (NCBI): domain Eukaryota; kingdom Metazoa; phylum Chordata; class Aves; order Passeriformes; family Picathartidae; genus Picathartes; species Picathartes gymnocephalus. The sequence goes on along the minus strand of WEKY01031650.1, from coordinate 58,694 downwards.
TAAATTTAGATGCTTTGGTTTTGCCTTTACTGGGCTTTGTTCTAATAGAAAAGTCTAAGATCAGTTTTTGTCACAATAGCAAATAGTGTTATAGTTTGAAAATCCATACTGGGATGAGCTGTCCTTATCAGATAAAAACACATTCTCACAGTGACTTTTGACTGTCTGTACCACTTATCTTAAAATCCAGCTGAGGAAGAACTTTCTTCATAAGCAAAATTTTCAATCAGCAGGACCAGAGACCTCTGGAAATATGTGGTCAGAGCTGGACAGTGGGACCTGCTGTCAGGGGTTTAGAAGGGAATTCAGACAACGCTTCAGTGAAAGTATCAGTGCATAGTTGCTATTGCATTTCATACTGAATATATGATTCATATAAATCACTTTATCAGGTGATTTTTCTGAGTCAGTATGGTTATTCCCAAACTGATTGCACAAGAAAGTACTTTGCCACATCAGTAAACTCCTGAACATATTGTCAGATCATTTTTCAAACTGATCATGGGAAAAGTTTCTCCTTATTTTCCCTGCCATCTGAAGGGAACCATTCCACCATATCACTGTGGAAGGCCATGCAAAACCCCCCAGAAGGATGCAGAGTGAACTAGAGATGTGCATAATTATCCAAACATTTGCAGGAATGTGCAACAGCAAACAGCAGCAACTAATCCCACAAAATCCTCCGAGAGAACAGGAAGATTTTTCACTCTCTAAAACGTGATAATGAAAAAACAATTCCCAGATGTTCCACCAGATGAAATCATCTTGTTTCAAAGTTTATAATCACATATGTTAAATGCATCAGTCCACTTTCAAGATTAGTGATAATGATCTTACATTTTTAATAGAGCCCTTCATCCATGGGGATTTGATGTGAGCTTACACAGGCACTCCAGGACTGCTGCAGTTACCCCTGGCTTGAGATGTAGCAGCTGTTTACTGTCCTTGGAGGATTGCACCCTGTGGAAGAGTGACCCACACCACAGCAGTTTTGGGAGGGACGCACACAGCAGCAGTTTCGGCAGGGCTGCTGCTGCTCGTGAGATCGGACCCACGCCAGAGAAGTCCACGGAGAACTGTCTCCCGTGGGAGGGACCCCACGGTCTCACAGGGGAAGGACTCCTCTCCCAGAGCAGCGGAGGAAAACCTGGTGTGACAATCTGACCAAAGTCCCCATGCCCTGTCTCCCTGTGCTGTCAGTGGGAAGGAGGGAGGAGTTGGGAGGGAAAAAGGTGTTTTTAAGGGCTTATTTTACTTCTCATTATCCTCCTCTGATTGTGGTAGAATAAATTCACTTTGTACCTTTGAGTTGAGCCTGTTTTGCCCTTGGAATGGTTTCTTCTGGTCCTTATCTCAACTCATGAACCCTTCGTCAATCTTGTTTTCTCTCCTCTGCCCAGCTGTAGCAGGGGAGGGTGAGTGAGTGAGTTTTGTGGGTGCCGGGCATTGGGCCAGTGTCAGACCACTACAGTCTTTTTGGTGGAGAACTGCAGGCAGTCATGAAGGCTTTGAGATAAGAAGAAATAATGGGCAACACAAGTATTGCATCATATTGTGAAGTAGAATGATAGTAGGAAATTTGTACCATAATTGCAGTGAAGGGTTGAGGGGTAGATTTTTGTGTAATTTGTCTTTTTTGTTCTGTGCTGTGATAGAACAGCATAGTTATTGTTGGATAACTTTTTTCTTCTGTTTAGTTTCGTTGGTTTTGTTGTCTAAGCGACAACTGTATGTTTAATGTGGTTTTGATAATTCCTAAATATATTATCAGTGTCAAACCACAACAGATAATCATCAGAGTAAGGAGGTTGCAGAAAAGCCTCCCTCAGCCTTCCAACTTTCCATAGAAGAGCTCAAGAACAGAAAAAAGGATGACATGCACCTCTAGAAGAAAAGAAAACCACAAGGACACACAGCATTTTATATCTGTTGGGCAGCACATGCAGCATTTGCAGCTTTCCAGACCCAATGTAAGGACCATGGGAGTGCAGCAGACCCGCAGCCTCCACGGACTGGGCAGCAGCACCTCCTCCTTGGCTTGGCCCCAGGCGAGATCGGAACTGGCACATGTTCTAATGTGCTGTAAACAAACCCAATGCTGTGGCTGATCACCTGAAAAGACCCCCCCCAACTTTTGGACCATGGTGGCTTTCCTCATTTCCAAAGAGAACAACTGTGATCAGAGAAGTTACTGTAGAGCAAAAGAACTGGCATTAAAGTCTTCAAGATAATTCCCTCACCTCTGAAGACAGCCTTGCAGGGTCACAGGAGGACAGGTGACCAAACACAGACTGTCACTATGGGATGAATGGAAAAGCAGGATCACCCCCTCAAGAACACTCTGCAAACTGACCTTGAACTCTAACTTACAAACAAGACCTTTGTCTTCTGCTCTCAAGTGTAGCCCTTGAGCTTTATCACAGGTAATTGGAGATGGTAGAAGAGAAGCAATTTAACCTCTTCATCTTTAAATCATGAAGAATCAGCAGAAAGTGGCAACACAGACAAAAGCCAGGCAGTCATTAGAGCTATGACATAAATTAAAGTGAAAGAGGAAGCCTTATGATTGATTTTAATAGGTTTTGAATTAAGCTCTTCAAATTGGAGAGCAGAACTGAAGATATACACAGACGAGCAGACTGAATGTCACCACTACAGGTGATACTACCAATTCCCAACAAAAAACTGTAGTAAAGGGAATGTCTGAACACTGTGATGGAGGTACAAAACTGGGAGATACATTGCAGTTATTTAGTTCTGCATTCTTTACTTTACTCTTTTTTATAAAGATAAGCTCAAGCCACAGAAATTGTTAAAGGACTTTGACCTTCCTTACCTGCAACTCTTCATACACTTTACAAAGAAATATTCCCAGAAAAACAGCTGCAGCTTGCTGTTAACATTCTGGGCTGAAGGCTTAGCATGGCACAGAGCCACTCTCCTCATCACACAGTTTGAGTCCAAACTAATCAATAACAGGTTCTTAATGCCAATGAGTTCAAATCAGCCATTTGTTTTTAAAATGAAAAGTTACTGAAACAGAACTAAATATTTCCTAAATCAAATTAGCTGCAGTAGCAATAAATAATTAAAGTAATAAATTATTAAAGTAATAATTAGTTCATAAATAGAGAACATAATTTAATTAATTTTACCACCATGTATAGCAACATCAATACTGCAGTGAGATGGAGTGCAGGGAGCTAAGGCAGTTTTGCATCCACACACAAGCAGCACTATAGCAAAATGACTGTATATATATAAAAATCAAATCCAAGCAGTAATAAACTACTTTGGAAGAATAAGTAGCTGTTGAGAGGCAGATAACTGGCTCAAGCAGAGAGACACTGTGTACGTGAAATACATTTTGCAAGGCTGAGGGCGAGATAAGAAGGACAGAGCAGGATGAGTTATTTGTGGTAAAATCTTCACTAGCTCTAGATAAAGCACTGTGCATATGATCTATTCCTGCTGATGCCACCATGTGCCCTTTCTTGTGTTCCCCATGACCGTGGACAAATCTATAAAGGCTTCAGTCTTCTCTCACCTCCTACAGGTAAGCAACCAGGAGCAAAATCCAGGACAGTCAGTACTGAAATGGGATGAGCTGGTGGGTTGCTGGCACGCCTTCCTGACTCACGCATTACTGCATTTACACTAAATGCATGCATAGGCTCCTGATTCCTGCACACCCAGGATTTGAGGTCCCTTGGTTTAACTGAATGGAAGATCACAGCCATGAAAGTAAGATTTTTTTTTTTGTGTCTGAATCTCCTATTTGTAAGAAAAAAGCAAGTATGCATACCCATATTCTTTTATGACTCTGGATCACGTGTAAACACATCTGCTTTTTCCTTACTAAAGCAAAACCTTTAGGGATTAGTAAGATCTGTTTAAATAATGAAATACAAAACAGAAGAGATTTTGCAAATGTCAGCTGCAGAGTATTGCTCCAGTACTACAGTATTAACGAAGACTCCCTCTGTTCAGAGAAAGTTGTTACAAAATACCAGGATAACAGTTACCTCACCCTGTTGAAATGTTTATTTGTTTTTAAGAGAGGTAAGTGCAGCCTTTGCAATCTCATCTCTCACTCAGTGGAAAACACTGCCTTCCCCAGAGAGAGCTCTAAGCAGCTGTTTTGCAGAGCTGTGTACGTGTTACAGTACTTGGAGGCTGGTCCATACCACAGAAACGTCTATCCAAAATAATTCAGCACAGCTAAACAGAGAAGTCATACCCACTCTGACAGCAGAGTTCTCCTCTAAAGATAATTCACCTCCAGCATCCTTAGTGCTACATGTTAAAGGTAGGGATGGTTGCTGGAAGGGGCACAGGGATGTCTGACAGACAGAGGGGTGCTGCTCCTTGAGGTGGTGGCTGGGATGTGAAATTCTGTCACTTCTTTCCCTTTAAGTTCGCCCTTGCTTCAAGAGAGGCTCTGAACACAAACACCACGAAGGTTTTCTTTCAAACCATGCTCAAGCAGGAACACAAACCAGGCATTTCATCGTTATTCACTGCACACAGCCCCGTCCCTCTGTATGTTCTATATGATCTCTCCTGCCATCAACAAAACAGGAGACCAAGCAGCTAAAGGCCAAATTTGCAAACACAGCCAGGCACACAACTCCCACTGCTGTTGCCAGAGACACGGAGTGAGCAGCACGGGCTGAGGGGAGTGAAGGCAGCTCAGCAAGCAGACCTGGCCCACAGCAATGCTGCAGGGTCACGGGAAGGAGGCCATGACTTCCAGGAAAATTTGGGGCAGAAGTACAGTTTTCCATACAGAAGTGAGGCCAGAGATACCCTGTGGACCAGAGCACACAGCCAGCTTTCAGCATTGAAAAGACACCAATATCTGTCATGGCATGCCATGCTAAAATGCCCTGTGTTTCCCTTTAGAGTGAACCTAAGGATGTCAAGCTTTATTCTTTTCAGTTCTTCAGCAAGAAAACCACTGGCTCAAAATATGCACACAGGAAAAGCACTGGAAAGCACCAGTAAGCACCAACAGCTGCTCAGTAGATAATTTCTGCAGAAAGCAAATCCATCTCCTAGCATCCTGGAAGTCACTGCATCACCTTCATGAATAACTAAGTCAATCAGGTTTTAGGTTGGTAAAGCAGACTAGATCTGGGCTTTTGCCTTCCCAAGTACTTCCTTCCCTTTTGTTCCACTCACTCTTCCCTCTCATCTGTTCTAAGTGTTACAGGATAGAAACTGAGATCTCCCTCACCTTTCTGCACCTCCCCCCTAGTTTTCCTCCCCACAGCAAGCAGAGTCCCTGGCAGCCTTTCCATTTTGCTGCTGTTTTCACAGGAGATCCCATCACCTTTCTTTTAGCCATTAAGTTTCCTTCCAGAGAAGAGTTTTGAAGATCTTTCTTAAGAGACTTGAAGAATCCCTTTCTCTGCTCACCCGCACATGATGCAATATTGCAGAGCAAGTGCAGAGGGAACCAGAGACATTCCAGCGAGGTTCCCAAAGATGTAATGTCTCCATACAATTTTATATTTAACATCTGACAGTATCAGGCAGACTTCGGTCTGAACTATGTTGTAGAAAAGAGCCCTACTGGATAAAGGACCAGAGAAGCACAGCAGATGATGCCCTCACCAAGGACAAAGGTCCCCACTCCAGGCTTCTGATGGGCAAACCACGGTCCTGTCACATGCCTTTCCTTCTACACATCCATCAGTGGGGGACAACAGTCTAAATGACAGCCTGTCCACCCCTCCTGTCTCAGTAACTTAAGTAAGAGAGAGATGTCCTGTAGACCTTGCAAGGGGTGCTGCTGGGGAATATTCAAATGCCACATATCAATACCAGACAAGTTCTGACCCAACTAATACAATGGCCCCCAACCCATCAGTAATTTTAGCAGCTTTCTGTACCTGGCTCTGTCGCTGATCAGATTGTGATGACACGAAGTGTCATCAACTGAACCTGGGCAGAAAGCAAAGTACATTGCTGGCACACACACGCAGAGCTTTAGTTTAAAGATTTAAAGAGACCAAAATACTTCAACCACCCCACGCAACATTTCTAAGTTTACCCAGTGTTATCCCCATTTCACACATAAGAAAGGTTACTTGCTATGATTAAGACAACACAGTGACTTTTAGGGTAAAAACTCACCAGTCAATAAAATTCAATGTAAAATGCTGAAATCCATCTGAGAACATACATATAGTCAACATAAATATACAAAGAATTCCTGCCATTTTTAAAATTGTGTGACTAGGAGTTAAATTTTTACTGCATCCAAGTCACTCAGTTATAGGTATTAGACCCTTGATAGTCAAGATGTATCTTGGGGTATCCAAACCCATTAAGACCAAAGAACAGGTTTCTCAGTTACACCCTGACTTGCCAAAGTAATTTATTGCTGAAATAACGCACACAAACCAAGTAAATCCATACACTCAGCACAAGCAGGGCTGATACAGGACAAAGCACTGGAGCACCAGCATCTCCCTGTTGCTCTTTCCAAAGCTATGCCTGCTTTTCCACTTACAGCTTGTATTTAGGTCAATTGATACTACCTTTCCTTTCCACTTCCCTCACTGAAATCACAACAAAGGCAGAAAATAGCAACTGAACGAGGTTTGCGTACAGAGAAATCACTGAGACTAACTAAGCTCCAGGAATCAACAGGACTATTTTTAATCGCTCTCATAAAATTTCTTCTTTGCTTCTGCTGCTGGAAGTACCAGAATAGATGGAGCCTCTCAGGCACCAACAGAGTCAAGTTCATGGTATTTTGGTTTGCTTCCACAAAAGCTTTAGTAAGACATGCCATGTCAGGGATGGGGTCTTGGCTCACGGCCTTCAATGATCAACCGCTTTGCTGTGCTCCTAATCTTAAAAACAAAATACAAACAGCAAGAAACAGCAGCAGAAGCTCCTTCCTGCGCATTTTCCTCCTCCAGGTGATACACAAAAAACATGCTACACATTACTCCCACCTAGAGAGGAGAGCTTTCTTCTCACCGTGTAAAAACCCCTCACATTTTCAGACAAATAATTATCAAATACAACAGAAATAAGTGTGGGATCACAAATCTCACTAATACCAGCCCATCTCACTCAGAGGGTCACATCTTTCTTGCAAACTAAGAGACAGCAACTACAAAAGGAAATGCTAAAAGCTGCAGTCCAGTGTTGCAGGATATTCTGCTACTGAAATTTCTTACTTTTCTTCCTAAAATAAGCACACAATTTTAATTATTTAGAGCTTGGAGTCAATAGAGCTGGATCAGCAACAATGACAGACTGCCACTCTCAGGCAGCAAGACCTAAAGGATTCACTAGCACTGTGTAAGGAAAAAGGCATGTCATGACTATCAGATTAGAGGATATTGACACCTGTGATAGTATTAGGAAGTTAAATATTCTGATAATTAGTTTGCAGCTGATTTTATCTCTGAAATCACACCAGCTTTGGTGATGCTTGCACTCCAGTGAACCCTGTTTTCATGTGCTTTTTCCTATCACAGGATGCAGAAGAAGGAAACCTTGAGGGGAAAAACGCATCACTGAAGAAGTGATCATTACTTTTTAACTTCTTCTATCAGTATTAATTCCTATTAAATCCTGACCAAGGTCTCAGTGCAAGAAATAAGTAGAGAATTGAAGCTAAAACCCTCACCTCTCAGTGCCAGCTGGCAGCCTGGCAGCACCCACAGGCAGAGAGCTGGGATCTGGGAATGCAGCATCACACCCTGACAAACATCACCTGGTCTAAGTATCTGCTCCATGAATTTTAATTCCTAACGTCCTAGCTCCCAAATAAGGTCTAGCTCTGGGCAAAATGATACCCCAGACAGCTAATGCAGGGACTGTGCCACACACTGGGCATTCAGCTGCAATCTCCATGCTGTTGTCCACACATGAAGCATAGAAGCAGAGAAATGGTTAGGCTGGAAAACTAAGATAATTGTGTCCAACCCTTGATCCAGCACTGCCAAACCCATCACTAACCATGTCCCCAAGCGCCACAGCTACATGCCTTTTAAACCTCTCCAGGAATGTGGGCTCCACCACTGCCCTGGGCAGCCTGTGCCAAGGCTTGTCAACCCTTTCAGTGAAGAAATTTTTCCTGATATCAAATCTAAACCATTTCATGCGACAGCATGAAGACAGCAGCACTCCTTATGGCACACATCACCCCTATATAGATGGGAACCTTGGCCCCACTCCCAAGAGGACAGAATGAACTTATAGCAGGACTGTAGGAGACACTCACAGCAGGGTGGCCCCATCCATGCCACCCACAACAAGAAAATTCCAAAATACTAAATCTAAATTGTAGAATTTAGAAAGATTGTAGAAGCTAGAAAGTAAATCAAGTAAAAAGGAAATATACCCATCTCAGGCTCCACTGTCATCCCCTCATTACAGTGTACCCCCAAAGCTTTTGCTGCCAAATCACACTCTTATCTAAGTCCTACAGTCAGTTGGCATCACAGAAAACACTCTCCAAAGTTATCTTTATTTTTTCCTTCAAAAAGAAAAGAGGGAAAAAAAAAAAAACCAAAAAAACCCTGCCAAAAAAAACCCCAAAGGAGCTAAGAACAGAAGACCTGAAAGCCATTTTTATCCTAATAGCTGGCAAACACACATCATTAGATTTTGATAGCAAGTAAAAAGACTGTGTTTACACTAATTTTAAAACCAGCAAATTCTGTTCAAGTATAAAGGGAGTGAATTCACTATCTGACAGTTGCCATTAATGTTCTAGACCTGATGAACAGTTCCTGGGCTCAACAGCTTCCCAAATTTCCTTCTCTCTCAGTTGGCCTAGTAAAAGATAATTCTCCCTACAAACTATGACCTTCATATTCTAGTGCCTGATACACAACCAGCACAGAAAGTTTGCATGTTCTCTCAAGGACTAAATGAATCTTATTAAACAAAACCCAACTCTTTGGCTTTAGAAAACTTTGCCTGCAGCTCATGCGTGTGTTCCTGGAAACCTCAGACCTTCTTTCTGTCCCATGGCATTGCCTGTAGGAGAACAGGGGTAGTACCAGCAATCCTTCCAGTAAATAAAAAGACATACTAACATAGGTGGTATTTGTGGGAAATAACATTTATTTTTACTGCAGCATGTCTAGCATCAAGTAGTGAGGAATTTGTTTCACTGCAGATCTAGACAATGCTTAGCTTCATCTCCATTCATGAAGAGGCAAAATCTGAACTCACCCCTTCTAACCAGAAATGGAAAAAAAACCAAAACAAACAAACAGAAACTTTGTTGTATTGAAGTCAGCACAAATCCCAGTTTAAATACTGATTAGCTCATCTTATCTTATTCTTGCTCAAACAGACTTTATCTGTAAGTAATGCTTGTTTGGGGTTGAGGTTTTGCCTGTTCATGTCAATTGCAAACCCAACAGAGCAGTTCTGACCAACCACCTCTAACTGCTTAATGACTTAAAGCCCTTGGAGCCACCAAAGACATGCAGACCCCTCACCCCAGCAGTGACTAGCCAGCACGGGTCGGCACAGGGCTTGGGAGAGCTCCCAGGAACACGGCAGTGCTGGGTTAATGCCTGAATTCGATCATCCTAGAGGCTTTTCCGACCTTAACAATTCTGTAGTTCTGTGATCGCCTCCCCCTCCATGCCCTTCCCAAACGAGCAGACTTGCAGACAAAAGCTCCATCCGCACAGCTGCCAAGGAGGATTTTCAAGCCAGCAAAGGAGTGTTTGTTTGTGCTAAGAAAGAGATTTAATGTCTAAATTAAATAAGTGCACTATGCTTAGCTCCCACTGACAGAACAGCTGGATATTAATGGCTCTCCCGCTGGAGCTGGCTCTCCCTGGAGAGCCCTGCTCACACCAGCCGTGTGCTGATCAGCACATCAGCAACGGGGGCACGCGCGCCCCCTCCCCGCTCCTCCCTGCTTCCACTCAGCTTCCTGAAAGGAACTGTTCTGCTGTCTTGACAGAAATCCTCTGTCCCCTGGGAATACGCTGAAAGAACAAACAACAGGTTTGGTTTAAGGAAGGTCTGAAAATTATTGCTACAAAACGAAGAAAGTGAAATGGAAACTCCGCTGGTAGAGGACTCGGTCAAAATTAGCTCCTCGATGCAAAGGAAAATAAGTTGGATACTTCTAATGGTTTTCATCATGTTCCTGTTGTTAAATGAGTACAATAAAATGTGCTTCAGTTTTGTAATTCCAAATATTAATTGCTGTGACATTTGAAACTGAAAATAATCCCACAGATTTCCCAAACAGAGAGAAATCCATGTTTGTGCAGAGGCGTTCAGCGAGGCCAGCAGTGCTGTTCTCCCGACAAGAACAGCCTCTCACCCTCCAGTGAACAAACAGCATCCTGAGAAATAATCACATTAGAGCTTCTGCCTGCTGGAAAGGCAGAGGGGTGAAAGGAAAGACAGAGGGCTGTAATTATTATTTCTGTTTTAGAATACTAGAGGGTGCTCAGTTAAAGATGTCTGAATGATGATGGGATCATCTAATCAGAGGGAACATAGCTCAGATGTGATAAACAAGGCCTGATGAACACACTTCCTTTGAAGAGGGAATTGCAATGCCTGACACACAGATCAAGCAGGTCTTGTTCTGGTGATGTTATTTATATTGGGTGAACATTAAAAGGGTGAAAGAGTCATTCTCAGCATTGTCTCACAGTCAAACAAAAATCTTTCTCAAGTTCACTCAGAGCCCAATTACTTCACTGGCACCTCCACACTCCCCAGGACACATTAGGATGATCCAGTGATAATACAAACTGTGACTCACCAAAAATGACCACTTAGCACTGTTTCTAACCTGCTGACCTGTTTGGAATATACTTAGCAGTGTCATCCAAATGCAAACCTCCCCATGCAGGAAGCATTTATTATATATTCAAAAGGAAAAGAGAGTCTTTCTGCTCCTTTGCTGCTACGTTTATGAGAAGACTTAGCTCTAATTGGGACACCTTGTAGTACTGAAGAGCGGTCAGGGTTTTCAGGATAATTTAATGGTAAAGCCTTACTGGTAAGGGCTTTGACTTAATCCACATGCTCTGCCTTACAGTAAGGAGTTGCTCCTTACTGGTTTTGAGACCCCCAACCCACTGGAAGCTGTTACAGTTCATGTCCAGCACACACACTGCAGCCCTGGCTGGCCAGTTCACCATCATGATGGCAAAATCCAGCTTGGTTTTACAAGCATGTAAAAACCTGTACTTCTCTCCAACTTTCCTGTGACTCCAGCTGCTCATTCCAAAATCAGCACCAGGAACAGGCACACTAGTCCAGCCACCCTGAGCAGTGAGACCATGAGCCCCTCCCTGACAGACCCACCCAGGCTCATCCTGTCTGCTGCTGAGGGTCACTGCTTAAAGTATCATGACAGAGTTAGGAGAAGGTTGTTCTTCATTTATCAGAATTTTCTGTGGGTCACACAGTTATTTCATCGTTGCACAGTGTTCAGATGTCGCCTGGATCCCAACTCCTGCACACCAGGGAAATCCCATCAGCATCTTGGGGTGCACACACAGGCACCTCACAGGCTGGGATATCTGCTCCAACCACAGCCACCCTCTCTTTTCACAAACTGGTGTTTTCACATAAAAATGTCTCTGGTGATGGATCATCCCTCACTGACACGGGTGCCAACGCAGTCGGACGTGTTGATAACAGCAGAGAAGCTGCATAGGGCTGCTTCCAATTTCTGGCTTCACTGATTCTATTTCCCAGGGAATAAGGGTTGCCACAATGTTGATTCTGTTAAAAGCAGCTGATGAACTTCTGTATTTAATGGGCAATAGGAGTTCAAACCTAAATATGACTATTACATAATTTAGGGAAAACTAGTAATTTTTGAAAAAACAAGTATTGGTAAAGAAGAAATAATTGTATGGAATAAAAATCAGGATAATAAAAAAACTAACTTCAATAAGTGAGAGAAAAATTATTCTTTAAAGCATTCAGATATGAAAAGTAAAGAAAAGAGATCCTATTATAGGCAATTCACATAATAGAATTTCAATGGGAAAAGCAAAACAACTAGAAGCAGGGGCACTGCATCCCACTGTCACCTACTCTGCAGTTGCAATGAGAAACTAAATTGAAATCTTGTAAGAAGTGACATTTTGAAAAATTTCCAAATCTGCAGATGGAAAACACAACACTTTTTTCTTGTATATTTTATTTTCCAAGCTAGAGCATAATTTGATGCTATTATCTGCTGGCTTTGCAACAACTATTGTGCACACAAACTCAGGAACAGATACATTGGTAACAGAGCTGGTCCCCTGTGCTGCACAAATTTAAAAGCCAAAATCCAACTTATGCCTTTGGAAGGAACCAGCTTTGAAGTCTATAGACCCAAAATCACTTTTCACATATGCTAGTTTCATCCTGGTAAAACATGTTACTAGATGAGTTTCATGATACATGAAATGAGTCAAACAGTTTTACACTAAATTAGAAAAAGCATCTAGGCTGATATTCAGCCCTAATGACTGTCACATTGTTGGAGACACTTTATCAGACAGAACTCAGAAGTTCAGCAGAAAGAAGGCCCATCTTAACCTCACTGAAAGAATAAAAAGAATGACAAAAAGACATACCACTTATGAGGGAGAGGCAAGGATAATAATGAGGAGGAGATGGGGACAAAATGAGGATCACTCTCATGCGACTTCATAAACACAGTGCTTATTATGTTATATACAAAACAACAAACTTGTCTAATATTCTTCAAAAGTTCTCATCAAACACAAGCAAGCAGCATGGCATGGACAAATAACTCCTGCCTCATGACAAACAAGGAAATATTTATGGAAGGCTATTAAACTTGGATTACTGAGACACTGGAGCAGTTGCAGAGTGGCCAATCAGCTCTGCTGACTAAATACATATTTATAAATGCTTTACCTCTCTTATTTACCCAATGGACAAAATGGCTTATTCATTCTGTTCTGGTTTTATTTGGGTCTATAAAGTACAGTAAATGTGCAGTTAGGTGCATAATAAAAACTCCTTTAGAAAAGTAATTACATTACTTTACACAGAGCAGATTTTTCTTTCCCAAGCATCAAGAACAAGTGGACCATTTCACAGGCTCCTAAGTTCTTATTAAAAAATACACTGACACATGCTAATTACTGAAATGAAATATTGCTTAGAAATGTAAAGTCCAAAAGAACCATTTACACACAAAGCAGGGCCCCTGAAAACCACTAATTTAAGCAGAGTACTTGCTACGGCAGCAGCCAGGGACATGGCTATGGCACCAAACACCTGAATGGTTCATTCTTCACATCCTATTAGGAAAACAATCTTCCCTGAGAGGGTGGTGAGGCCCTGGCACAGCTGCCCAGAGAAGCTGTGGCTGCCCCATCCCTGGAAGCGTTCAAGGCCAGCGTGGACATGGCTTGGAGCAATCTGGGATAGTGGTGGGTGTCCCTGCCCATGGCAGGGGGCTGTAATGAGATGACCTTTAAAGTCCCTTCCAACCCAAACCATTCTGGGGTTCTATGATCCCGCTGGGTTTGGCTAGAGCAGGATGGGGTGGAAAATGTAACAGCCCCACAGTTAAGCACTGCAGGGATCACTGATGGCCTCAGCCACTGCCCTGCTCACCTCCAGGAAAGCCACCAGAGTCCCCTTAGAGCCTCCCCTGCCATAAACCACCACCCCTAGCTGGGCTAATCCAGCGACAGGCTCAACACCTTCATCTTCCACAGGATGAGACTACGAATCCCTGGGAGTAAGTACCTGAACTAAGAGAGCACAAAGAGGCTTATTCCTCTCTTATTTTTAGCTCATATTTGAGCAGCGAGTTGAAGCTCCAAAAATCTTAACCTAATTGCTCTGCCTTACAGTTAAAGCTCAGTTCATGAAGAAATGGCACATTGAAACCTATTAAGTCTGAAATTGAAAATACACCATGCTCTTAAATGTATTAAGTAGACTAGTAGCACGCTCAAAAATCATGACTCAGAAACCTGACTGGACCTACATGCAATCCTGGACTTTGGGTCTTTTGTCTCAAAGTCTGAGTTTACTTATTTTTCACATATCTAAGAAATGCTGCATAAACTGATTTGTTGGAGAGTGTTTCCATATTACATTATATTGCTACTATCAGAAACATCTACTGCTAGTTTTTAATTCAGCACTTACTGATGAGTTTATGTTACAGCTGGCCTGAAAACTCTGGGTTTAAAGTGCACCTTTCAATATCATGTGCAAGCATCACATGTCTACTCCATATGAGAGGAGCTTCCACATCATGCCATGCTCTCTGTAACAACAGCATTTCATCAGAGTTATGTGGCTGGACACAAAAGCCTTATTTCATAGAAAGAAAAATGTGCCGCTAAAAAACAACCAAAAAAAATCAAATGCAACATGACATCAAACCTCACTGTGTATTTCAACCTGGCCATTGCTAATGATACTTAAGTCAAAAAAAGCCCATTTGTTTGAAAATATGTCCTCATTTTTAAAGACAGGTTATCCTACAAGACCAGTGCAAACCAGTCCTGCTTTACAGCTCTGGGTCAGCTGGAATAAAAGTGCTTTGAAGAGGCTGAAGATGCAGCCAAAACAAGGTTTGTAGGACAAAATGGCATCCTCCAAGAGAATCCCCAGTTCAGATGGAAAAAATAGAGAAGCTTGGGGAGTCGAGGGATGACAGAAGCCAACAGTACAAGCAGCTTTTTCAGCTGCCAAATCAGCACAGTTTGTTCTGATTTCAGATGGAAAAAGAGAGATGCCTTCAGGCACATCCAACTTCAGCACTCTGCACTGGGGATACTTATTTATGATGTATAGTGGTATGGAATACATAGATATGTTATTTTGTATCTCCCTGTAAATCCTCAGGGTCTCAGGTTTCTGGCTCACCTCCATCTTCTCCCTCTTCCCACACTGGGAACTGAAGTCTGTCCACTTCCTAAGCTTGCTTACAAGCTCCTCGATCCGACCTGCTGCTGGGAAACAGTTTCCTGATTTCCTGCCACTCAAGAAGTTTTCACTTCAGCTCCTTCAGGCCCATCAATCTGCTGCTCTATTACTTACTGTTATATTTACTTACTAAACAGTCATGTCCTTTCTGCCATGAAGAGAATTCACTCCTCCTCCTGCCCCAAGGTACTCAACTACAGAAACTGATGGATCCATTTACAAGAACCTTAACTCTGCAAAACCACTCTGTTTCCAGCAGTCAGAGAGCTGGGCAGGCAAGGGGTTGGCTATGGCAAAGCACGGCTAAACCACGGCCTCATTCACATTTTAAAAAGTAATCCACCTCCATGGACAGTCATTTGTCAGCCAAATGTGACCACCAGGACCAGCCCTGTTTGGTTCAGGAGCTGCTCAGAAACTCCCTGGCCAAGCTGGAATTCTCTGCTCCTCATCCCAGACACACCTGCAATACCAACAGCAATAGTAAGACTGTCCAGGAGCATTCACATTCCTGCTTAATTTACTACTGTGCCTAACGCTGGCTAATGTGTTGATTATTTGAGGTTTTTCCCCCTCCATGTGGTTTTACTCCCTCTTTTAATTCCTGCCACTTAAAACCACAAAATATGCCAAGTTATAATTAAATACCGCTGCTGATACATGAGTGGGAGCAAACAACTTTGCCCCTTCCCAACTAGGGCTAAGCTGTTCAAGTGAAATATAAAAACAGCTGAGAAACTGTGGTTTCATAAGCTTAGAAACACAGGCACTAAACATCAGATTAATATTCTGACCCAAATATCCTTCCCTGAGTAACAGATATCAAAGCATATGTTGTTGGTGAATGGCAAAGCCAGAGATAATAAAACTTTCTATGAAAATAAAGCAGCTGAGATAGACAGAGACAAAAAACTTGGTTAGAAGTAAAGACTGAGTAATTGTTAAAAACAGTATAGCAAACATGGAAAATATTCCAACTTGTGATTCAACAAAAGACATGTTTTTAATGCAAAAACTGTCCTTCAGACTGTGGAGGAATGTCCTGAAATACAGCCAGTGTGTTTCTGAATATCCAACTCTGTACAGAGCATATACATACAAATATTTACTATCCTATCTTATCATCTGGATGCAACTGAGATAGCCAGACAACCAAGATCCTGGGGGTACAGACGCTGCTAAAGAGCAACACAGACACGACTACTGATTTTTGGTGGGTTTTGACCAAGTCATAAGGAAAAAAACAGATTTTTTGGACTCCAGTAATAGGGAAAAAACAACATAATGGGAAATTAATAGGTGATTTACTACAAAAGTAATTGCAGCTGACCACTTGGTGTTCCTGAAGGATTTCAGGAGAGCAACTCATCATTCCTGCCAATTTTGCAGTGCCTGTCATCTTCCATGGAGAGGCAAAAATTTGAAGTGGGCAAAAAGAAAGGACGAGGTAAATAGAATTTCTGAAGGGCATTTGTTTTATAACCATGAGTCAGGTTTTTATGTAGGACATAAAAATTGATGTCAAGTGGAGAATAATGAAATATTTCTTAAGCTGTTGGCTGGATCCTTTACCACTGCTAATTGATGCAGAGATTTTTCAGTAAAACTCTGGCAACTTGGGAAAGTTTAGGGTGTACTGTATTCTATTGCTCCACATTGTGATTAGGAATCACAGTGTAACAATGAGGGTTGTGTATCTGTAATAAATAGATACAAACAGGACATCTGCAACACAGAGCTTGTGAAAACTTAAGAAAAGTGTCAATTCAAAGAAGTTTTAATTCAAATCAAATATTTAAAGTTTGTGTCTTTATGGCAGTGTGATGTCATCTGTCTGAATAAATCTAATTGCATCTCATTTAATAAGATTATACAGTCAGAGCAGAAGCAATTTGCTTGAACATTTCTTGGCTGAATGGTTTCAAAAGCATCTTTTGACACTAATTTGTTGAACGGATGGTGGTGAACAACATAAAAACAAATTAAAAGTTTTAAGTGCTTGGGTTAGATTCTCAGCTAGTAAAAAGCAAAGGTGGTCCATTAATTCAGCAGAGTCTGCTTATTTCTATCTACTGAAGACCTGGCTCTTTATGCTTAATGTGACTATACATATGCTTGGGCATAGTTCTACTCAGCAGACAATTTGTTCTAGTACTCAGCATCCTTCAGCCCCATGGTGCCAACAGAAATGGGAACATTTGTCAGCTCCAGAAGTTGCAGAATTAGTTCCTGTGTTCCTGCCATTAAAATAATTGGGGAAACCACTGGCGGCTCTGTTCTGCCAGACATGGGGAATTTGATAGACAAATGCATGTGGCTTTTACATGTATAAGTTGTATGGTGTAATGTACAGCAACAGGCGAGTACTATGCATTCACATACACTCATTACACAGGGAACAGTCACCAATCTTTAAAATTAAACCCTGCCACTGTCCAGCCTAATGTCTGCAGGTGCTCTCTACAAGCGTGGCCCTGTGTTTCTTCCAATCTAACACAGACCCTTCAGTCTCCTGGTTTCCTGCATAGGGCCTTCTCCTCAGAGTAGAGGAAGAAATTCTCCCCTGAGACTGTGGTGAGACACTGGCACTTGTCCCCAGAAGTTGTGTCTGCCCCATCTCTGGAAGTGTTCAAGGCCAGGCTGGATGGGGCTTGGAGCAACCTGGGATAGCAGAAGGTATTCCTGCCCATTACAGGGGTTGGAAAGGGATGGGCTTGAAGGTTCTTCCAACCCCAACCATTCTGACACTTCCTCCTTTTCACTACTCTCTCCATCCTTTTCACTAAATATCTGCTATGTGCACACGACCTGCACAAACTGCTGCTTTTCCCAGCTCCCTACTCCTTGTTTTGCTCTTTCCCATCTGCTCTCCTGCAGTATTACACTGCCCTGGACAGCTGATAGGAGTATGCACTAAGGGCAGGAAAAATTATGAAAAATTAACATAAAAATGGGAAAAGAGAAAAGATGCAGTTAGTGAAAAAAGATCTGCCTGCCCAAACTTGCCCTGTTATTTTAGCAATATAGAGGGATGGTATTCAAATCCTATGCTTGTATATCACATGCTGGGGTTTCTTGAGTTTGTGTTTTGAGGTTTTTTGACTGGTTGGGAGTTTGTTTGTTTTCAAAGCACAACACAAAATCCGGCACCCTACCCCATATTCTGGTTTCCACTGTATGAGCATAATACAGAAGGATACCACAGTTGGTCATATGTGTGACCAACTCAGGGCCAAATTTCAAGTGAATTTAGGAAAATATTCCTGCAGCTTCTAATCAAATCCCAGATTGAGGGGTTTTTTTGATTAAAAAATTGTTTTTAGTCAAAAAGGGTCATATTTGCACACCAGTTAGGCATCCCAGGAACAAAACAGTTCTGCAGCCATTTCCACTTCAATTGAGAAGAAAATCAGTCTCCAAACATCACTGAGAGGTGGCTGCCAGCTGCAGTCAGGGAAGCATCTCTCCTCCATACCACAGCAATTAAAAGATCATGTAATTACTGCTGATCTCATGCCACGGAAGTCAAAGGAAAACCATTCATTGAGTGTAATGGGCTTTGGAGCAGGTTCAGAATTTCTCCAGCATATGTAATCCTGACACTCTGGAAACCAAAAGCCTCCCAGTTTAACTACACTCATCCACAACTAAAAAAGGAAAAAAGTGTTTTCATGCTCAACAACAATCAAGGCTTTGTTCCCTCTGAAAGAAAAGTGTCTGCTTTAAATCTGAAGGATTCAAACCTTTTGTCCCAAAATAAAGAAAAATTTTGAAAAATCTAAACCAGGATTGCCCCTCCTTTCAGCAAAAGCTCTTTTTTTAATCATCTTGGATCATCCATGAGCCTGGGATAATAAAAGCAGATACAGAGTAAGTCTGCTGAGCTCTCACATTTGTGGGTATTTCTATGAGATATTTTTTAGTTTTTCAGCTTTTCAAGAGAAAGCCAAAATTTCCAACAAGGGAACAGAACAAGGATAAACTCCCAACCCCCAATCACCTCATTTCCTCGAGTAAAAACCATTAATTTGCAAAAATTACCATTTTTAGGCGGAAAAAGGCGTGAATCAAAGTCACCTCATACCATATCACAAAATTTATTGGAAATCCTTTTGTGTGCACAATAAACATTCTGACCCTCCTGTTATTTTTTTCCTGACACCAAATGCTATCTGCTCTGTGCACACTTTAATACTGAAAAGGTTTCTGAAGGAGCCTTTAGTTGAATTATTTTATAGGCGCTATTGAGGAACAACTCCAGAGATGAAGATACTTAAACATTGCTGAAAATCCCCAGGCAGCTCTGCAAATCCACAGGCTTTTGTGATCAAGAGGTATTTACCATGTTTGTTAGCATTTTCTTGACTTCTGAGGAGTTTGCAGTTCTTTGGACAGACTTGATAATCCACATATTGCCTTGCTGGGCATAAGACAAATTTATCTATACATCTTAAATCCCTCAGTTGCCATCCCTTTCACTCCAGCCATGGATCTAAGAAGCTTCTAACAGAGAAGTCCATTATATTGAATTCACTTCTGAAAAAAATTATAGTTTTACCCCTCAAAATAAAAGTTAAGTCTTACCCATCCTCTGAAAGCAATGAGAAATCAGCCTCACTTAGCCTAGAAATTTGGTGTCTTGAGGCACTGATCTCCAAATTCAGTTATTGCTCTGAAGTAACATTCTCCAAGCACCCACATGGTCTATAAACACAATCCTGATTTCAAAAATTGCCATCTTTAAGCTCTCATATGTGTTGGTTACTTTAACTGGGAAGGAAGCTTTGGAAATAGAACTCAGATCTGAAAAAGGACTAGAGGTACATCCACAAGACTGGATTCAGTCTCCGTGCCTATAATGAACTGCACCACAAACTACAGCCAGGTATGACTGAGATGTGTCCACATCCACAAGGCCAAAATACTTTTCTGCATCTCAAAGCAGCCTTGACCCACCCCAGAGCCCTCCTCGGTTCAAGACTGAGGGAAGTACCATAGAACTGGATTTCTTCATGAAGAGTGGCAGAAGTTTGATGAAACACACTCATGCACTGGACATCTAAACTAAATAGATTTCACCTTTAGCAATAGCTGTATTTTTAATTAATTCAAGCCTCTCTGCTGCCTCAGCCTCACAGAAGAAAAAAAACAACAAAAACACAACCAAAAAAAAAAAAAAAAAGGAAAAAAAAGAAAAAAAAAAAAAAAAAGGAAAAAAAAGAAAAAAAAAAAAAAAAAGGAAAAAAAAGAAAAAAAAAAGGATATTATTTGCCCAAATGACAAGTTACCCTTGTACCTGACCTTCTTTGCTTATACAGTAAAACACTGGTAGTTACAACCTCATCCCAACATACAGGATGCCTGAAGCAATTCAAGAAGCTGCTGGAAGGCAACAGGGAATGTATTAATCCACTGAGCAAGAGAGTGCCACCTGCTTCACATTCTACCAAGACAGATGAGGAAAGCAAATGCCTGATCTGGAGAACATCTGCTGAACAAAATCAAAATTAATGATAACCAGAATGAGCTCTTTGATGGCCAATTCTCCCCCAGCTGCCAGGAGCCATCCAAGAGCCTCTCCTGGCAGCAGCCAATACTGAGGCAGCAGAATTCCCAGGAGCAGGAGCTGAGCTCAGAGCATCAATGCACCTTTGGGTGCTGCTGATGCGTGGAAAGCCTTGTCTGCACCTTTTTCCCCCCCTTAAATTCTCCAGATTTAGAGTTTATCACAGAATGGTTTAGGTTGGAAAGGACCTTAAAATTCAACCAGTTCCAACCCCCTGCCATGGGCAGGGACACCTTCCACTATCCCAGGTTGCTCCAAGCCCCCTCCAGCCTGGCCTTGAGCACTTCCAGGGATGGAACAGCCACAGCTTCTCTGGGCAACTGTGCCAGGGCCCCATTGCCCTCACAGGGAAGAATTTCTTCCTAGTATCTAATGAAAATTATCTTCCTTCAACTTAAAGCCATTTAGATGCCCTGCCAACACCCAAAATTTGACGTGCACACCCAACATCATCATGTAATTCTGTGCTAAAAGAGCAGCTTTTCATTGGAAAAAAAAAAAAAAGTCTACAATTTGCAACACTAAGAACTGTCAGACAAGCACCAGGCACACACTGTTGGAAATCCCACAGCAGCACAACCTTTCAAGTGTGTGAACTCATGCTTGTTTTAAAAAGTTACTTCAAGAATACTCAACACCAACACACACGCTGAAAGAAAACTGGTTTTCCTACCTTTTCTTCTTGTAACTTCAAACCTTCTGGCGTCCTATAAGGAAAGAGAGAATTTTTTGTGGTCTTTTTTATTAAATACAAGAATTGTTCAAAGGCAAGATGAACAAACCCCCCTAAAAACATTAGTCACTGACCAAGGGAAGCATCTATGAAGCTCAGTACAATTAACCGAGGAGTTACAAGCACACATTTCAGTTTGTCCACAGATATTTAATGGATAAATACAACACCTAAAATGATTCATCACTGTGTGATAAATTACATGGTAAAACACAACATGTCTTAAAAATGGATTTTTTTCCTCTATTGATGTTAAAAGGGAGCAGTTAGGAAGGTTATTATTACTACACCAAAGATTTAGGGCTAAGGAAGGAGAAGCCATTACAGATATTTTTAGCAGAGAGTTCTTCAAATATCTGAATAATTTCAAAGGCACTGGACCATTCATGCTTAAAGCTGAGGGCTCATTCTAATCCATGCACACCTACATAATCTGCCATATTTTTTTGCAAATCATCACAACCATCTCTAATATAGAAACTTGTTTTAAAACTACGCTGTCTCTAAAGGTATTGCATTCCCAGGCAGCACTATCTGCTTATACTAACGGTGAGATTTCAGAGGAATAAATATTTAATTCCTCGCAGCAACATTATTTATGGGTTAATTATGAATACGTCCAAATTTCCATCGTTTTTGTTACTTCTTGCAGCCAGTATTAGAAATAGTGGAATCGTGAAGACCATCTGGAGTACCTCTGTTGTGGAGACAGGCCAAGGGAGGTGGGGTAGTTCAGTCTGGAGAAGAGAAGGCTCTGGGCACCACATGCTGCAGTGCTGTAGGTATCCACCCACTGCCTACAGAAATGCCCCTTTCCGCCTCCTGCCCCCTCCCAGAACCTCCTGGGAAGTCCCAGGGCAGGACAGAGCCACAGCTGAGGTCTCCTCCAGCCCAGGGGCCACCTCATATCACCCAGGTCCTGGTCCAAACACAGCGACAGTTTATACTGTCCTTTGTCACCACTTGTGCAGGCAGCAGATGCTGCTTCTCCTTCCTTCACACAACCACAAGCTGCCTCCGTCAAAACAAAGCTTTCACCAAACTCGAGACGGACGCAAGTAGCAGAAATGGTCTCCTTGGCACCCTTCAAGTCAGCCGAAGGGGATAAACAAAAAAATGGGTATTTGCTTATAAAATACTGTCATTATTCCCTGTAGGACACTACCTCAGTGATCTTGAGCAATATGTAAAATGGCATTCAGGATTAGTACAGACTTCAAAGCACTTATCCTCTTTAGGCAGCAGAGCTCCGAGCTGTGCAGGCAGTTATACTCCAGGGACCTCTCTGAGCTTTTCAAAATATTAGTTTGAGAGGTGGGGCACAGATAAAAAAAAACTCAGCTACAGCTGCTATCATTAGACCTGTGTACATGCAATATATGCAAAAGAGAAGAATACTTTTAAAGTTCCCTAGAGTCCCTCACATTAACAAGCTTTTTGCATTCTCTGCAGTTCAAAAGCTTAGAAACACTAAAACTAATTACAACTATTATATTGATCAAAAGGAAATAGACTATCAAGACTCTATTAAACAAACATCCAAGTGTCAGCTCACTTTTATAAAATGCCCTTTTATTATTTCCATGTCTGCACAGACATCATGAAAGACAAAGGACTGTCTTCAAAGTTTCCCTTCTTTTACTCTGTTCCCCTTATAATTGTAAGTTCTGATGAATATAAACTATTCCAAAAAACAGATGCAGGGTTCAGAGGAAAAGCTTGTTAGAACTGCAGTGGGAGAACATGAGGTCAGGCTGCAAGCCACCACATCTCATTCCTGGCAGAACAGCAGCACTTGGTGTGTCTCCCAAAACATCCCTTCCCTGGAGAAACCTCCAATGACACCAAGAATGCTCAAGATTTCAGGAGGGTACACAAAAAAATGCAAAAATACCTAGCAGTCAAAGCAGGGCCTAAAGTACAGCACAGAGAGGCATCAGCTCCAGGTAGACTTCTCTTGCAGATGATATTGATCTCAAGTTTAAAAAAAAAAAATCACGCAGAGGTTTCAGAGGCTTTAATAGTGTTACCAGTAGAGAACCAAACTATTTTGATAAAAATGACACTAAAGTTCTTGAATGCATTGCCTGAGGAATACTTTTCTGAAGAAGCTATAAAGCAGATGGTTATAAATGAGACTTACTTCATGGGCACCATTTAATGACTGCAAATTCCTTTAACTAAAAATCTAATTTTATCAGAGCATAAATCATCTGCTTTGAAGGGAAAAATCTGTTTTGGATTTTCCATTCCTTCTAAAAAGCTTCTTCATGTACTGCTTTAAATAGCATTTCATTAGTGCAATACAACAGTTTTATTTGTCAAGGTTCACTTTTAGCACCTATTTCCCACTTTTTAATGTTAGTCAATAGAGTACAGAATGAAAGGCCCTTCTGTTCTGTACCTGAAGTGCCTAATCATTATGTGGAAATCAATGCAGTATGTTTGCTTCAGGACTGCCTTTCACCGGACATGTAGCTGAAGAACAACTGCACCCCAGTGTCATCAAGTATGATTAGGAGGGATAAAAGTCAAAATCAAATAGAGGTCAGCTCCTGCTGTCACACTTCTTCACTATCCTGTAGCTGCAGTGTTGTTACCAACACCTGTGTGAACCTGATGTGATTTAACAACTGGTTTGCACAAAGCCCTCTTCTGCTCTTACAAAAGGAATGCCAAGGCATAATAGCTAGTTTATGTTATATCTCCTGATTAATGATGAATCATGGGCCCATGGATGAGCAGAGCACTAGTGATAAATCAGATTTCATTCAGAACAAACACAGAGCATTGGGAACTTCATTGTGCAGAGTTAAAATACAACAGCACAGAGGGAATATACAACATAAAACAGTGCTTGGTAGCCAGTGTGACACAAACAGGTTTACCAGTGGTCATTAGCAATGGATGCAAGCAGCAAAACCACTTTCAGGTTGTTTTGTATAGAATCACAGAATGGTTTGGGTTGGGAGGAACAATAAAGCTCGTCTCATTCCAAATCCCCTGCCACAGGCAGGGACACCTTCCAACAGTTCCCTTCAACCTGGCCTTGAACACTTCCTGGGATGAATTCAGTATTTAGAGATTTTCACATGGCTGTGCATTTTCCACCCCTGTTTGTTACTGGCCTCCTCTGATGCCAGTAGGGAATGATGCCGAGTATGGATCACCAAAGCAGATACCAAATGGATACCAACTGCCCTCAAGCACAATAATCCACGGGACAACACTGCAATGGTTTCAGTCTCTTGCCCTTTAATACTGATTTAGATTTAGTCAAAAGGCACCCCTTTTTATAAACAAAATTTAATATAGGGGACTTTGCCAAAAAACCCCCAAAACTTACAAAAACAAAACAAACAAAAAGCAAACAAACAAACAAACCCAAACAAAAAAAAACTCACAAACAAACCACAAACAAACCCACAACCAGTGGTGAAAAAACCCCAACAATTAATGCAGCAGATGAAGAGATGCAGAAGAACAGGTAACATTCTAGATCCACAAGTTCCCTGCATTGCTGGCCTTACCAGACCCTTTGTGGGAGACACAGCAGTGCAAGCAGATAAATCAAACCCAGTCCCTGCAGCTGGGCTCATGCTGTGTCTCACAATAAATCAGGTGTTACCTCTGCACAATCCAAGTCTCCAGGGATCAGCCTAACTGCTGTACAATTTCTAAATATGCAGTCCTAACTCATTTAGCAAATTAATAAAGAAGTAGCTGTTCCTATTAATAGATTACCATGCCATGGATTTTTTTTCCTCCCTTCAGAGCCTCCTCCTCCTTATCTCCAGTGAGGGGTCATGCAAAGAAGGTAGATTTAGATTGGATATTAGGAATAAACTCCTCCCTGTGAGGGTGGTGAGGCCCTGGCACAGGTTGCCCAGAGAAGCTGTGGCTGCCCCATCCCTGGAAGTGTTCAAGGCCAGGCTGGATGGGGCTTGCAGCAACCTGGGATAGTGGAAGGGGTCCCTGCCCATGGCAGGGGGGTGGAATTAGTCAAGTTTTGACCCAAACCATTCTATGAAATGACACTCAGTACAGGGCTGGTGTGACACTCTGCCTGGGGACTGGAGCATCAGCACTGTATATGACTGATACACGGCTTAGTTTCACAACCAGAATTTTCTGTTTATAGCCATGAATACAGAATATTTTAAAAAACCCCATGTTAATCAGGCAGAGAACATCCACTTTCTTTTTTCTTTTTTTTTTCCTCTTTGATCAGGCATGAGAAAAAGAAATAGATCACATGCTACTGTTTGGAGAAAGCCTGCTACCGGTACAGACACTGGCAATTTAGATTTGTACTGTCTGGTATGAACACAGAGAAACTCTGATGTCTCACATCACACAGTATCATCTGCTCATCCATACAGTAGCTAATTGAGATAATTGCTGCATCTCTGATTTTACTTACTGCTATTTCTGGACTCCAGAGGAGAAACCCAGGTATAGCTCCATAAATTTCCACATTCTCATGGGGAAGCTCATGGGATAGTTGTTTTTAGAAATTCCAAATCTGTGGATGTACCCTTGCTAATCTAAAAAATTAAGAATTCCCCTGCTTGGGGGTCAAAAGTACTTCAAGTAGAACCATCTTCCTTTAAGAACTAGTGCTACACCCTTTGTTTCAAAAAGGGAATAAGCTACATTTGGAAAAAAATTTGCTCAACATTTAGTCTTTTAAGGCTGAGTGGCTTCTGAACAGAATATCAGGAAGTTTAACCCTCTGCCACATCATAGCCAAGTTAAGATTGCCTTGATTCCTTTTATATTTGCAACATGATTTACTCTAGTCTTATTCTCTTCTTCAGAATCATACCAGCATTTCCCCCATCTCAGTATGATTTTTCACAGTTGCTCAACTGTGACACGAGAAAAACTTACTGAAATTTGATTCCTGCAGTCAGTTCTTGCCACAGCTCAGCACAGAGCCAGGCACCACAGAGCCCACATCCCTCTGCTCCCCAGGGACAGCATCCAAGCACCCAAAATTCAAGGTCATTAAGATCCATTGCAGCACAAACTGCTCCCATGCAGCAGTAGGGGGCCCGTTCTCTTGGCTGGAAAGTGACAGCCCCCAGGAAACTGGGCAGTGCAGGACCAGCACCACGTATCACACACTGCATCATACCAGAAGTATAAAAAAAAAATAAAGGAAGCAGGATTTTTGTTTTGTAAGGGACTGCAAATAAGTGGGTTTCATGTTCAAGTTGTGCTTTAGATGCATCTTGACTATCCCTGATGCTCACTATTGAGCCATAACCACTATATAAACCAAACTTCTGTTAATTTTCTGCTGTTATTCAAGTATACAGTACCTGCCTTGTTCCAACATTGACATTTTCTTGCACTTCAAGCACAACAGCATCCTGTAAGATACAGCATTTATTAAGCCCTCTGAGTACACAGAAGAAAGTGGAGGGAGAGGCTGGGGATGCAGAGGAAGGACCTCAATATGCCTAATATAAATATTATCAAAACATTCCACAGCACCTTGAACTGCAGATGCTCTGGTAAACCAGCACTCAGAGCAAAAGCTTCTCATCTCCACAGGGATAATATACCTGTTAAGATTTAGGATGCTCTACAAAAAAGCAATTACTGCTTGTTAGAGATACCACATAAATGCAGGTAACAAGGAGTGAATTATCACTACACACCAAAGTGATACAAAAATAAACGTAAGTCTTTTCTCCCCGTACTTTCATTAATGCTTGAAAAAGGAGCAGGTTGTAGCACAGTACAGATTTAAATTCAATTCTGATTCTTTTTTTCCTTTCTCCAAACTGAAAAGCAGGAAGAAAACTCACATGGTAGAGAATACATTGCTACTATTAACAATTAAAATAAATACCAGGATATTAGATCTTCGACTGTATATAAAATTTATACACTGTGCCTGTTTTATTTCACGCTTATCCTCTGAAATTGTGTCTCTTTGAATTAGAAGCAAAAAGCTTTTATCAAAAGCCTTTGCAATTTTTTACCTTGCTTCCAAAAACAATCCTTTCCAAGTCTGTCAGATTAGGAGATATGACTTTGCTGGGGGAAGGAGCCCAAAATCATCCCTATGAGTCCCTTGCTGCCCAGCATAACCTACTGTGGTCTTCAGATGCAGCAGTAAGCGATGCAACATTTAAGATCTGAATATAACTAGGAATTTCAGCAATAATTGATACTCTTAGACAAGCACAGTTGAGGCCTGTGACTGGACTCTGGAGAAAGGTTTTATTCTGGCACTGAAGGGCTGGTCTGATCCAGCTATTTGCTGTACATTTATACTTGGAGATTTTAAGCAGTTCAGGTGTCATAGAATCACAGAACCACAGAATGGTTTGAATTCAAAAGGACCTTAAATATCATCCAACTCCAACCCCCTGCCATGGGCAGGAACACCTTCCACCAGACCAGGCTGCACAGAGCTCCATCCAACCTGGCCTTGAAGACTTTCAAGGGATGGGAATCTACACTCTCCTTCAAGTAATAATTAATGAACAAAAACAATGGATAGCCAACAGAGCCAATACCTGCCAAATGCCAGCAAGAAGTTACAGTGCCTTGAAAAAGGAGCACATGGAGCATCACCTGTGAGCTCTGTGCAGAGAAGCTTCCCCAGGGACACAGCTCTTCTCCCTGCAGGAGCATGGGGGGCTGTGCACGGGTTCCTGATACTTCTTAAGTAGGAGGATGGGTGGCAAAAAAAGCACAGCATGAAAGCCAAATTAAAGCAATTAAGTATTTCTAGAAAACCACAGAGCAGTTATGTTCTGTAGCCCTGAGCAGAGCACAGAATGCCTGCCAGCTTTTACTGTCACTGCTCAGGAGCTTGGTGACATTCAAATACTTAACAATGCAGCACAGAACAACTCTCCATGTACCACACCAGATTATTCTCCACTTCCACACTGTCAAGCTAGGACAATATTATTCAGGCTACCCACCAGCAATGCCCCAGAAAACATAAAACAGAATTTGAATTTCCAAAATGTAGCTCTGTGATGACTTGTGTTAGAGGAGCTCTGCTCCTGGAAGGGCTGATGAAGATCTGCAGCACTGCTCTGCTCATTTTAGGTTCAGAAAAGGAGATGCAAAGTCTGCCCCAAGAACCATGGCAAGCAAAACCAGCTTGGTTTCAGCATGCACAGGAAATCAGCCTCTCACAGAGAAAGCAGGGAATGGGAGAAGTTGGCTGTCAAATTTCAGTATTTAATAAGATGCTTTGCAAAATACTCCAGGAGGCTGAAAAAAATCAGCCTGAGGTACTAGTGTGGATTACCTGGTAGAGACTGAGCAGACGCACACTGCTGGCTTTCTGTCAAAACCTCCTGGCCAAGTTCTCCTCCAAACCCAAACTCCAAGGTTATTTTAAATCCAGATTGTTTGTCTCTTTTCTGCTCATACTGGAAACTCTCTTCACTACCACTGGCAAGGACTCAGAAAGCTACACAATGTTTTTTGAGAATTCTTTTCTAGAACAAAAAAGGTGACTACAGATCACATCATCTGGTGTATCATGGACCACCCAAAGCCCTTCTGAGCCAGCACAGAGCTGCCCATGAGCTGTAGTCACCTCTAGAACATCCGACTGACACGTGCAATCAGATCTGCTGAGGCCAAGGCAAACACTTGTCCAAAAACAACACCCCAGGGCAGTGAGCTCCATATATCTGATATTTTGGCATATAGTCCACTGAACAGGATTGAGTCTCACGATGGTTCAACCCTGAGAAGCTGCAACCAAGTCTACACGCTTCAAGAGCTTTCCAGCAACCCCTGGAACCAGCCTATGAAAAGTTTCACAGAACACAGCACTACTCTCCAAAATTAATACAAACCACGCAAGTTGCAGCTTTCCAGTCAAATACTCATCCTGTCCTCTTTTTTTAATTAGGTTTTCCATTTTAGCTCTTTCATTGAAACTGGAATTTCATACTGCATATACATATTTATTAACTATTCTAATCAGGACTAAAAATATTCCAGAAAACAAACTTCTCAGGAGCACCCCAAAAACCTGAGGGGTAAAAGGCTGTGCATCAAGAAAAGCACACACCATTGTTATATTAGAGGGTTGATTTCTGATCAGAAGGCCTCGTAGTCTTATTTTCTTTAATAAATTCAAAGCACAACTGCGATAATTCTACCACATACCACGAAGAAATCGATTTAGCAATCTGAACATAAATTAAGCAATGTTTTTGATTCAGTAAACTTGTTCCTATGTAGATCAGAACAAGTATTAGTGAAGGTCAGTGACCCATACCCACGTATTTGCTTTGATGAGGTTCACGGGAATTTTCCATCAGAGCACACTTCAAAATTACTTGACCTCTAAATTAACATTTTACTCATTTTTAAAGCAGTTTTAGTGACTTGCTAGGAGCATTTCTAGCTGTGATGCAATATTTTTTAAGTGCATGTTAATGGATCTACGTATTAATCAAACCATAAAATTTGGAACCAAACAAACTTCTCATGGATAAGGAGCTCCCAACTGAATAATGCCCAAAAACACTAGAAAAGGATTTCAGGTGACTTTTATTATTAGAAAGATATCAGGGCTAAACCATTTTCTGCAAGAGAAAGTAGCTGCTGTTTACTCTCAAAAGGTATTTATCTCTGTTCCACCGACCAACCTGAAAGCAATGCTCAGGGCTTTCAGATTAATTTTGGTGTTTGGTGCCACACCGTATAAACACTATTTCTTGTGGACACAAGCTTTCTGTACAGATATTTTGTCAAAAATCTGAATTATAACTTACATTTCTTGAATCTATTTTAACTGCATTCCTTGTACCTTCATAACTTTAATATTCACACTTGTTAAGTTCTGTGCAAACCTAAGCAAATACGTTTTTAGTTGAGATCCTTCCACCTCAAGCAAGATCAAGTAATTGGTACAATAACATTATGGTCTTTAGAGAAAGATCAAATGAATTAGTATCTTTCAAGTAATATAATAGTTCTATGATTTATGTTAAAGTGAGTAATGAATGTAATTCCTCAGAGCAACTTTCTTTAAAAAAATCAAAACTAATGTGCATTAGTGAAGAATTAGATTTTTTTTTTAACGGCACAAGAATGCAGAATATTTAATAATTTTTAATAGAAAAGCAAAAGTGATCAGAGATTCTGCAAGAACAGGTCTAACAGAGTGCCAATGTACTACCTGAGCCTACACAGCAGCAAAATAACAGTGGAAGTGTGGAAGGGAGCTGTTTTTCTTCACTTCTATACAACAGAGGCTGGATACCTCAAGGACAAAGTACACCTGAAACAGACCCCAGAACTGCAGAACATCCAACACCACTGAAATTATTTTTGAGCCCCGCTAAGCAGCAAAAAGCACTTTTTAAATTAGCTTAAACTATAATGCAGATAACTGGGTGTTTGTAGATGGGATGTGACTGGGAGAAGAGAAATGGGATACTCCAACTAGAACCAAATCCCAAGGCTTAAATAGATCCAATTGCAACATGAATCCATCAAGGGCTTATTATTAGCCTGGCACTGACTGATGTGTTTGCCAGCACATAAGTGTTCAAGGCAATGGCAGATAAAAAATAGCCAAGTGTCCTTTCCCTGTCCCCCTGCACCATCTCCCACTTTCAGACATCTGAGCAACCATTTAGCAAACATGCAAGAATCAGGAACTAATTAAATAACTAAAATTATTTCAGCATTCATTCATCATTTACAGCTCAACAAAGTCACAGATCTAGATTTTTGTGACTTTATTCACATGTCTCAGCCTCAGACTTGTGAAAATCTGAGTCTACATCTGTGCCACAAGCAGTGCTGAGCTCTGGCTCAGAAACCCAGTGTCCTACTGGGACAGCCTGCTCCAACACTGCTGGGACAGGGACTGCTCCATCCACACCCCTGTGACAGGAGCCAACACCGT
Organism: Picathartes gymnocephalus; assembly: GCA_013390045.1. Classification (NCBI taxonomy): domain Eukaryota; kingdom Metazoa; phylum Chordata; class Aves; order Passeriformes; family Picathartidae; genus Picathartes; species Picathartes gymnocephalus. The sequence continues at coordinate 27,542 of WEKY01031650.1, read as the reverse complement.
CACCCTCACCACTGGAAGCAGGCTCAGCTGCTTCTCCACTCCCAGAGCCCAGGACTGAGCACTGAGGAGGCAGCGCTGCCCCAGCCCCAGTGCCCCACCAAGATGGGCACCGGGGTGGAAGGAGATCACCCCTCGCTACAGTCACTGTTCCCTGCTCCTTGTTCCTCTGTGCTTCAGAGAGGAGTCACATCAGTAAGTCTGGAGGGAAACACTTTGGGCAGTAATTTTGCTGATTCTCTCAGAACCACCTATGGCTCAGTTTTCCTTCAAAAGAGCTTTTTCAAGGTTTCACCTATATGTCCACTGACCCAAGTGAAGAGCCAGGACAGTTTGTTTGTTAAATTTAGCGTCACTGTTGTCAGCAGCCCCAGGACACAGCACGTTGAAAAGTCTTTGGGGCAAAGAGAGCATGTCCACAACAGAAGATACCCAATTTCACTTCCAGATGATGTCAATATATCCAATAAGCTTAGGAGTTTCTGCTTCACTGTTTTTCACTGAACTCCTTGGCAGGTGTTTAATACAAATATTTATGGATAAGCCCACGCTTGTTTTCTGTTTGCAGCATGGAGCCTGAACAGAGCCCAAGAACAGAAACCCAAGAGCTGTAGCTGCTGCAGCAGCAGCTGGTGTACAGTACCTCTTGATGTAAGCTCCCCACATCCGAATACAGCCTTCTGCTCCGGTCCACATCCATCCATCCCCTTGTGACCAGTGGGAAAATCCCCAGCAAAACAAGAGAGCACCAAAAGCTCCTTGATGTCATCATTTCAAGTCTGTAAAAAAA